>CM042675.1:53856615-54114115 GCA_023638005.1 Forsythia suspensa
AATATATAAAAAAAAGATTAAATTTTCTGAAAATTATAAAAATTACGACACCCATCTATTCATATATTAAGCATGTAATGATTTAATAACTAGTGAAATGGTCTTACAACCTTCCGCCAATTATACGATTATTCTTGTGTAATAATATATTTGTTAAAAGATTTAGGGATAATAGAGTATTTGGTCTCCAATTTTTTAAAAACGTATGAGGATATGTCTCTAATTTTTAAAAATAATACCGGACATTCAAACGTTTGAGAAAATAGGCATAGTAAGCCCTGATGACATAATCGATCTATTTTCTTCGTTATCCAACTCAAGTAGACTTCACACGTTATTTGACCTAAAAATAAGCACTCGAAATTAGAGTGCAAAAAGTTCAGATCAATAACAACACTTAAAATTAAAAAGAAAAAGAAAAAAATGAAAATCATTTAAAAAAATGTATGGCCTCTCCATGAATCTCTTTGAATCCGTATGTCCACTTCGACGACCTCGCCACAATTTTCCTCTTCTTTGGTGAGATCCCAAAAATGCCCGGGCCCCCAATCAAAATCGATTAGATGTAATCCCCAAAATTCCATATTAATCATTTTGCAAGCGGCCAACCTGATCAATCATCTCCACAAAATTCAATTGATTCTACAGACTATCAAGTTTCTGAAGATTTTGAATTGTTTTTTGACAAGGAATGGGTGCTGATCTAGAAACAAAGACATGGATAAAGTAGTAGATCCCACAAATTAAGACGAAAAACAATCCTCAGTCACATTTAACAATCTAAAACCAATCGTCAAGCACCTTAAACAAAATCCAACAAGCAAAAACAAAGTTGTAGATTTGAAAATTCAACAAAGATAAAGAAATAATTACATATTTGAAAATCGAGCAATAAATTGTAGATATGGAAGACATTAGATAAAATCACATTAAACACAATTGTAACTCTGACAATGGTGTTGTTTTTATGTCGAAGATGTTGGGCGGTGTTTGCAAAACCTAGATTGGAAAAAAGGGAAAAATTGTAAAAGTTGAAAAAGTGTGCCGAACAAAGATGTACAACTTGTTCTTGTCTTTGTTTTTAGATTTGCACTCATTAATTGTCCAGTAGAATTGAGTTGGGTAGTAGAGGAAGTCGGCCGCTTGTAGTAGTGGTTGGGGAAGACAAGAATTTAAATTTCATTATCACAAAAGTTTAATTTTAATAAAAAATGATTCAATAGTAATAGTGAATAAAAAAAGTTGAAATTTTATTTATTATATTGTCCATGGCTAGGGGTAGCAATGGTCTGAGTGGAGCTGGCTCGACTCATTGATTAAGGGATAAGCCCTGCTCGATTCGGTCCAATCTGCGAATATTTTGATTTCTTATTCATTTTTCTAAACAGAATCTATAGAAAAAATTAAGGGGTTTTTTTAAAAATAACCACAAAAAATAAAGTATTTCTTAAAATACTGTCATAATTTCTAAATTTTGAAAATACTGTATATAACGTTTTAAGAAACAAAATCAAAATATCTGGGGAGCTTTTCATTCATCAAAATCACAAAAAACTTAATTTCCTCCCCTATAAACAACACACAGCCGACGGGAAGGAAGAGTGAAATTCCAAATAAATTTAGATTTGATCCTCAAAAAACAAATTGGATGCGAAATTACCGCACAAAGTTGGACGGAAAATCTCAATTCTAGCCATCATCTGTGAAATTTCATCCAAATAAACAAATTCAATGCGAATTTGCAATCATTATCCATGAAATTGCAGAACAAATTGGACATAAATCTCACTCTCAGACATCATCTGTGAAAATTGTTGCAATACAATTGTTTATTGTAATGCAGGTTACTGATGTTTTTGTTACAATTCTAGCCATCATCGTGAAATTTCATCCAAATAACAAATTCAATGCGAATTTGTAGCCATTATCCATGAAATTGCAGAACAAATTGGACAGAAATCTCACTCCCAAACATCATCTGTGAAAATTGCAATACAATTGTTTCTTGTAATGCAGGTTGCTGATGTTTTCATTTGTAACAAAATTACAAATGTAACAAATGTAACACGTTCTGTTATTTCAAAATTACAAATGTAACAAGTTCTGTTATTTTAAAAATACAAATGTAACACGTTCTATTATTTCAAAATTACAAATATAACAAATGTAACACGTTCTATTATTTCAAAATTACAAATGTAACAAATGTAACACATTCTGTTATTTCAAAATTACAAATGTAACACATTCTGTTATTTCAAAATTACAAATGTAACAAGTTCTGTTATTTCAAAATTACAAATGTAACACGTTCTGTTATTTTCAAAATTACAAATGTAACATGTTCTGTTATGTTATTTCAAAATTACAAATGTAACAAATGTAACAAGTTCTGTTTTTTCAAAATTACAAATGTAACAAGTTCTGTTATTTTCAAAATTACAAATGTAACAAATTCTGTTATTTCAAAATTCGGGAGTGAAATTAGGAGATTTTGAATTTGGGAGTGATATTAGGAGATTCTCGTTATGCAAACGTGATTTGGATCCTTTTGATGAGAGAAATTAGGTCGATGTTTTAAATTTGGGAGTGAAAGCACTGTTATATGTATTGGGGTTATATGTAAGTAATGTGGGCTTTTATAGTTGGATGGATATTGATATTATATTTGGATTTTTTTTTTTTTAAAAAACAGTATTTCTGAAATAAAAAAATTTAAATAGTAAAATTGAAATTTGGAAACTAATTGGAGTAAGGAGTGCAATTTCCACAAAAATTAAATCTTGGATTTAAGGAGAAAAAAAAAAAAAGAGCCCGTCCATGGGCCGACGGCCTGACCCATTGCCACTGTTGTGTAGCCACATTTATGATTTATTTAAAAGTTTTACTTATTTCGGTGCCAATTCTATTCAAAAGATGGTGCCCTAAATTCCCAAAAACATGCCAAAAATAGGATTTTAACTTAAATAAAGGTTTGGCCGCGGCACCGTCCGCTAGAGCGGCTGTTCCATTCGTGGCCCGCTTGAGCGGACAAAGTTCCGTTCTACCAGCGACTGATTTTCATATGGTTATAACTTCTTGTAGAAAACTTCAAATTGCGATCGATAAAAAGCGTTGGAACCGAAATTCAATTATCTTTCCAATTGTATATTATTTGACTTATGTAGATGTTTGTACCAAATGTTGTGATCTAATTTTTCCACATATTTCGGTTGTAGTTTCTCAATTCGCTTATTCGACTTTCGACGTTTGATCATTCACTTCAACTCTTCATTGTCCAACACACCTTAAATCTATTGATTTTATTTTCTTTCTCTTCTTCCAATAATTGGCTCTTGATATTCACTTCAAAAACTCTATTTCTTCTCATTTACTCGCTGATTTGACCAATGTGACTTTAGTTCGAGAATTTTGTCCTACAATTACAAAAATGAACAAAGACTCAATAGATATCGATTCTAAAATACTTATAATTATACAAAAACTCTTCATTAAAGAATCAATGTAAGTATATAAATTACACTTATCAACTATCAAAAAGGGCATGGCATGGTTAGTATTGTTGGTCGTCCTTTGTTAACCGAGAAATTTTTTTTATTGCTAAGACATATTTATATTTTGCATTTATATTAGTTTTGAATTTCGTCTATCATTAGGAGAAGTTATATTTTTCAATCCGCAATTGGGTCGTTTGACATAATATTTTTTGCAATTAAGTTATTGGATGCATTTTTCTATTTTTTTTTGTGTTAGTTTTGGCCAATTATTACATGTTGTTTCTTCTTTGCCTTCTTGTTGCGTACACAACACAGGTAATGCTCTATTCTATTTGGTAGATTCATGAAAATCTTAGAACTTTTTTATTTGATTTTTTGATAACAATTTAGAGAGAGTGAAAACCCACAATTTCCCATTATAATATTTCGCACAGCCTAGAATACACCGGAGGGAGTTTTCGACAAAATCAATTATAAAATGGCTATTGTGTTTTCATATTTGTCATCCTTAATCTTAATTCTGTATCTACTTCTCGAAAAAAGATAAGTTTTTTGGTACTATCAATGGCAACTCAAAACTCAAGAAAGCCTGATTCAGTACCTTTTGTGAATCTTCTTCGAGAAATTATTACAGAAATATTATTGAGACTTCCCGTGAAATCCCTTCTGAAATTCAGGTGCGTTTCGAAGTCATGGCTATCTTTAATCTCCAGTCCAAGATTCATAAAAACCCATCTCGAAATTTCAACTAATAACAATATTTTCTCCCACAATAAATTAATTTTTATGTCAGCTTCTGCATCTCATATTCTCTACACTTGTTCTTTTTACCCTGAAATAGATGAAAAACCAACTATGGATATTGTTCCGATTTATAATCATTCATCTCATACAGAGCATGTAGTACGGATTGTGGGTTCTTGTAATGGGTTGATTTGTCTAATTTTGGAGCCAAGAATTGTTGTTATTTTGAACCCAGCTACTAAAAAATCCAGAAAACTACCTGTTTCTGTTAAGAGTAATAGACTTACCATGGATTATGGGTTTGGTTATGATGAATCAAATAATGATTACAAAGTCGTAGAAATTTCATGGACAAATTTTGTATCGGATAAATTTGAAAATCAAGTCAAGGTGTACAGTTAAAAAACCGAATCATGGAGAATTATTGATGGGGCTGCCGGTTTCATAGTTCATGGTTGCGGTGTATTTGCCAATGGAGCTATCCATTGGAAAGTACAATACCCCGATGGTGACCCAATTGATTGGTTTATAATTGCATACAATGTTACAACCGATAGATACAAAATGGTAGCGAAACCCCAATTCGAAACAGGGCTTCTCAATTCATTGCTGGTGGTTTCAGCGGGACGGCTTTGTGTGTCCTGCAAATATTTTACACACACGGATATTTGGGTGATGAAAGAATACGAGGTGGAAGAATCTTGGACTAAATTGGTTAGAGTTCCAAACTATTTGGATCTCAAGAGTCAAATTAATACTACACCTTTCTTTGTGTTGGAAAATGGTAGAGTTTTATTGAAGAATGGATTCAGCATAGTGATGTACAGGCCATTAAATGAATGTATTGAAATTAATACTAAAGGCTTTGTTTTACATGTTTCTACCTACACTGAAAGCCTTGCTTTCCCTGATTTTGGACATGAGGATGGGAGCTAGCATCAATATCAAAGGAAAGCTACAACAATGTTACAGTATGGATCTTAATGAGTTATCTAAACTCTGTTTAGGAGCTATGATTGACAGATTCAGATGAGCCTATGCCTGGGAGTTTAGGGTGAACCATTGGCGAATGGGCGTGGCGCGACTGGAATGCTCAATGCTATTGATGGGGAAGGTCTTTGGAGGTCGATTGGTTAATAAGGAGGGGTTTGATGATTTGACGATTTGGTCGTACACTCGGGGACGTATTGATGCATGTGTTGTTCAGCTAGATTGTTTTGAATTTTTATCGTTGATTTAATTACTCTTTATGAATCTGGCGAGTTTATGATTGTTTGTGAAGACGTGTGAAATCTAGTAATAAAATAACAATTTAGCACCTAGGTAAAAATCATAAATTTACATAGGAGATAGAGATATACTCTTTTGATTTTCTGCCCTCTTTAATTGAATTTCTTGTGGTTGAATACATTTGGATATGTTGAAATTTATATAAAGATATAGTGAATTTACTTATTTAAGTAAGTTAGATTTATCCAAGAAAAATTATCAAATATTTAGATAAAAGTCAACATGAACAAAATAAATTGTCATAATTCAATATACTAAGTTAAATATGATTACAATGGTGAAATAGTGGTCTTAACATTTTAAAAGCATCAAGTTTTATTAAATCTTATTCTTTGTTTAAATCTAGTTTAGGAATTTAAAAATTCATTGCTATTTTAGTTAGGATTAATTAAGTTCATAATTGGTAACATAGTTTTTGTGGAAACGATACTTGATTCAATGTTATATTACTTGTCGTGATATCGTCCACTTACAATTTTCAACAAACATGGGCTATTCACTTGCTAGATTTCCTATTTCAATGGGTCGAGTTGGATTCTCACAAAGATGTTCGTGAAACTACATTTAGTAGATTTGAACAGACCTTCAAATGGTACGATTCGTTCCCCCACCCCCACCCTAATTTAACTCGTCAAAATATATAGGTATAACACGTGAACAATCAAATTCGATCTAAGAAATTTACTTTGAATGAAGAATTCTTAGCTCTTAAAATCTTTTGTGGGTCTGGCTAGCTCACATGGTTAGGCCACCACCCATTTTTCAACATGTAGGAATGGTAAACCAAAAAAATTTAAATTTTAGACCCACAAATTGGAAGTGTTTATTAATTTCTTCTACGGACTTATCATACAATCAAAGAATTGAGGATTCAATAATTGTTGAAATCTCCCTCTATAATGTTATCAATTACTCCCACAGAAAGAACCATAGATTCTAAGTTGAATCGGTCGATAGACCAATTCCTATACAACTTTTCTACTTTTCAGGTCGGATCCAGTTTTTATAACATTAACATATCGGGACTTCATCCAAATGCTTATACCTTCTGACCACCTTATTCCGAAAAACATGTTTCTTGATCCCACCATTTGTTATCTCCTCTGATCTTGTCCTCCTTAACCTCGGCGAAATTTTGTCGCCAGTTGTAATCCTTTTTCTTGCTCCTGATAAAGGAGATGAATCCAAGGACTTCTGTTTCTTGATAGTTAATTTTCTGGGATTTTCTCTATGAATATCCTCCAGTGTCTTCTTTTTCTTGATATTTACATAATCTTTGCCTTTGATTTTGCATGATACTGAAGAATTCCAAATCTTCTGTTCTTTCCCTCCTTCTGTTTCATCCTTTTGACTCAGGCACCAATTGCAAATCCCATAAGAATCAGCATCTGGATAGATATTGCTACAATATCTGCAAGATTAATTACTATGGATTGAAATTATCGAGAAAAAATTTATGTAATCGACTTTAAATTTATTTGTGTACGTATTTTCTCCATCTAAGCGATGGTTCGATCGAAAAAATAAAGTTTACCTGTGTTGTGACCTGAATTGACATCCTTTGCATCGGAATAGCTCAGAAGATAAACCATAATCTCCACACATGCAACACTCGTTGTATCCTTCTCTTCTTGCTGCCATCCTCTGAGAGAGACGATGGCGTTTCTGTCTTGGACACGTTTTGGATTTTATTGGGAGAGATTGAAGGTATCATATTTCATCTTCTTAGTACCATTCCGTATGGGACAAGTTAGAAAAAATTGTGCTACAATTTGTTGACAGGAAAGCACTATGGGGACTCACCACTAATTGTTTATTATGGTGCTGTCCCATAGATAAAGAGGGTGTCATTTTCATTAATAAAGTTGAATAGACATGTTAACAAATTAGAAGATACATACGTGTGTGTGAGTAGTTGGATTAAGAATAAAAAATAGGTTTTGGGGGTATGGTATAGGTTCATTATGTTCAACATTAAATTAAATAGATTTGATAGATTCAATTTTCCTTGACCAATGGAAATGTCTACTAATATATTTTTTTTATACGTCAAAGCTTTTGGAGTTTTCCCGAATTTTTAGAATCGGTGTACGATGATTTTCATCTCTGTAGTGGAATCTTAACTTGACATTTCGGCTTCATTCTTCGATCCATCTTACAAGTGCACGACGACTACATGACAAGAGAATGGATTGGGCTCCAATTCAAGCTACAAAACAACAAGAGCTGGACTCAAAATAGCTTGCCATATTATTTATGGCTAGTTTAACAAAAGTTTATAGCAAATTTTGATAGAAGTTGGTATACAGTGTAGTCGAAAAGTTGATAAAAATTGTGAATCTTATGAAATGTGGGGTTAAAGTTGAAGTTTGACTAGATGAAAATTTGATAAAATTTTAGAATTTTTTTTATCAAACAATTGCTAATTAAATTCATTTATATATACACATGGCCCTTTGTTCAATTGAATATTTTGCCATAATATTTTCCAACTTTTCATGCACTTACACCATGTTTGGTAAAGTTTAACTTATTTATACTGGTTAAACTTATTTTTTATCTAGACGTTTCGTAAGACCACAATTTATTATCAACTTATTATCTACATATTCTGTTGGACGCACTGTTTATAAGCACTTAAAAGTATTAGTTAGAAACACATGTGTTGCACGTAGTTTTGCAATAATTTTGTTAATTTTTAATATTTTCAAAATTTCTATTTTTTAATTATTAATAGTTAAAATATCAAAGTAGTAATCGCAATAAAGATAGAACAACACAGTTCTTGATAATATGATGTATTGTATTGTTCGACGTTATAATGAATAATGTTGATATTTTATTTACATTCATAGAAGTACAATTGCAATCGAGATGAGTTTTATATTGTGAAAATACCAACAGTAACTTGAAGTCAATTAATACTTTTAGTGATTTTAGTTTTGATGATTGATGAACCCTTGATATCTTATGGAATTGATGATATCTTCATGACTATATTTTACGAAGAATAAAATTAATAATTACTAATTTTAGTATGAAAGAATGGTAGACATACATGTTATAGTTGACATGTATCTTATACTTTCTTTAGGTAAATTTTATTTCTACTAAATAAATAAAAAATTGCAATATATATCTTAAAGGCTGAGGAAGAAGTATATTTTTTGATTTGTCTACCCCCTCTTCCCGAACCTGTAGTCCAATTCACTATTTTTGAAAAAAAATCGAATGTGAGACATTGATCCAAGTTTCTCTAATCATTTTTGATCTTAAGTCCTTAATCCATCAACAAAAAGTCACATTAGTATTCGAAAATAAATGAGTTAATTCTTTAAATATATTTAAAAAAATCATTTAACATGGGTGGGGTATTATAAACCCCTTATTAAAGAGAAAAATAGAGAAATTAAATAGAAAATTATGTTAAAATTAAATTAAATGGGTGAGCATGTTATTTTTGGCCTACTATGATTCAACATAAATATGAAATAAAATTATTTGGATTAATGGTGTTTTAATTTTTTTTTACTTCTAGGCTTGGATTGCCATTGACTTTTAAGTCGAGCTTTGATAAAGGTAATAGGACATCCTCTAAGTCGTTTCATAGCCTCGAGCTTAGAAGAAAGCTTATAGTGTTATTGATATAGATACATAAAAAACTTCTATACATGGCAAAGCAGATAATAGTGTAAGCATCTCACCATTTTTCAAAAAGTAGGTACTTGATAATTCGATTCACTATTTGCTAAAGTAGATTTTTATTATTGATATGAATCCCAATGGATAAAAATTGACATAAAAAAGTAAATTTACATTGAATTTGTCCTTCGAGCATCATATTAAAGTAAAGTTAAGAGATATAATGGTGAATAGTTCGTGCAAGCTGGTACAACTCTTATTAATATGATTGAGTATACTAAATTGTTGAGCACTTGTAGATTGCCTACCAGATAAGTATGTTACAGACAAACCTAAAAATGAATCTGTAGGATATGCATGTATCATCTTTTAATGCTTATTATCAAGCTAATTATGAATTAATGTTGTTCAACCCGTAAAACTTTTGCTTTTTCAAATTCTTTTAATAGTTAAATGTGATTTATTGTAGAAATCTAATATGAAAATTTTATTTTATTTTACTTTTTTGAGAATTGAAACTGTATAACATGAATTAAATATCAAATCTTGAGATTTTTTGTATGATAATTACATATTTTTTGATAGTTTTATTGCTTTGTAATATTTGGGTTATTGGAGTCTGAGAAAGTAGTATATTTATTATTATTTCTTTTGGGCATGATTATTTACATTTAGTTTATTGTTAATACTTCTTTGTCAAGTTATTAATTCAAGGAAAATAGAAGAAATTTATATACTAATAACAAATGTACAATCTTTTAAATACATGTAATTGTGAAGACAAAACTTCTATAAAGAGGAGTATTAATGTAATATTGCAATATTTCACATACGTCTACCAATATTGATGTAATTGTATAAATATGAAAGATGACTAACATTTCAAAAGCTCTTTGATTCATAAAAAATACCAATAATTTAGACAAATAATGAAAAAAGAGTCTCATAATATTTTATTGTTAATAGAGAGGAAAAAAAGAACACCAAGAACTTTTGGTTGCTATTCAAGGTTTTTTAAAAATACCTAATTGTCAAACATTCTCAATATTTCAACCATAGTCTCAAATCTCTCATAAAAATAATTATACGTTCTCATTTAGCAAAAAAAAAAAAAAAACATAATTAACAATAAAAAGGAATAAACCACAATTTTAAATGTTTAAAAATTTTAATTGTACATTTAATAAATTGTTAAAAATTTAATGTATGATGATTGAAGGTGGTTTTGGGA
This sequence comes from Forsythia suspensa, assembly GCA_023638005.1. Taxonomy (NCBI): domain Eukaryota; kingdom Viridiplantae; phylum Streptophyta; class Magnoliopsida; order Lamiales; family Oleaceae; genus Forsythia; species Forsythia suspensa. Next base: position 53,867,020 of record CM042675.1, read on the forward strand.
GAGCAAGAGACGTTTCATAAATAAATACAATTTAAATTTAATTAGGTAAACTTAAAATGTAATATAAAAAATAAAATATTATAAGATAATTTTACATTATTGAACATTAAGAGAGAAAATAAAATTTTAAATTTTTTGTAAGAATAGAATAGTCAAAAAATATTTCTCTATTTTATGGCCTTTTAGATGTAGTATAAATAAAAATACTGAATTGTCAAACATTATAGTAAAAAATCTCTCCTAAAAATAACTATTACGTTCTCATTTAGTAAAAAAAAAAAAAAAAAAAACCTATAAAATTAGCAATAAAAAAGAATAAACCACAATTTTAAATGTTTAAAAATTTCAATTGTATATTTAATAAATCGTTAAAAATTTAATGTAGTATCATTAAAAGTGGTTTTAGGAGGGCAAGAGATGTTTCATGAATGAATACAATATTAATTTAATTAGGTAAACTTAAAATGTAATATAATAAATAAAATATTATAAGATAATTGTTAATTAATGAACAATAAGGGTGAATATGAAATTTTAAATTTTTTGTAAGGATATAATAGTTTAAAAATATTTCTCCATTTTAGGTAGTATCATTGAAGGTGGTTTTGGGAGGGCAAAAGACGTTTCATGAATGAATACAATATTAATTTAATTAGGTAAACTTAAAATGTAATATTGTTATGAAATTAGAAAAGTAGAGAAAAAAAAGAAGAGGATAGAGAGAATCAAAACTCAAGTGTATAAATTTATTATAACAATGACCTTTATTTATAGAGTTCTAAAGAGAGTTACAACTTGATTAGAATACACTCTTTTGAAGTAAGTAGATAACTACATAGACATCTAAATACAACTAAATAGTCATTCATTATTATCTATAATTTTACAATACTCCCATTTGAATGACTTATTACACAATAACTGGTTTGTTAAAAATTTTGTTTGGTAAAAATCCAATGGAACAAAAATTTCAATCAAATAAAAAAATTATCAAAAATTTGAAGTAATTAAATGCTGCCTCATTAAAATCTTGTCAGGAAAATCCAGTGAGACAAAACTTGAGCGAAGAAAAAAGAGTACAGCTACTCTCACTGATTTCAATCAATGAAAAAAGTTTGTATCGAACTATCTACATCTTGTGCGTCTTCAATGTCGCCATCTTCTTAAAATTTGTATAAAACAATTCTGGTGAAATGTGTTGCATGTTGTAACCTCCAAGCAATATTTGCAAGATTAATTACAATGGATTGAAATTATCGAGAAAAAATTTATATAGTCGATTTTAAATTTATTTGTATACGTATTTTTCCATCTAAGCGATGGTTGGAAACCAAAAAAATAAAATTTACCTGTGTTGTGACCTGAACTGACATCCTTTGCATCGGAATAGGTCGGAAGATAAACCATAATCTCCACACATGCAACACTCGTTGTCTCCTTCTCTTCTTGCTGCCATCCTCTGAGACGATAGCGTTTCTGTTTTGGACACGTTTTGGATTTTATTGGGAGAGATTGAAGGTATCATATCTCATCTTCTTAGTACCATTCCGTATGTGACAAGTTAGAAAAAAATGTGCTACAATTAGTTGACACTGACAGGAAAGCACTATGGGAACTCACCTCTAAGGCTATGTTTGATTGCCTAAATTTGCCATGGAAAATCAAAATTTTCCACCCATTTTCCAACTTTTGCTATGTTTGATTGCCTAAATTTGCCATGGAAAAAATTTTCCATTTTCCATGCACGTGATAGTTTTTCCATGAAAATGATGAAAACATTTTCTTGCCAAATGAGTAGAATCAATTTTCCATGGCAAATGAAAATTGGCAAGAATACAAATTAAGAAGCCTTTATTAATTTTTAAGCAAATTATATAAAATGCTCTAAATTTTTAAGCAAATTAATAATTTTGCTTAAAATAATAATTTTTAAGTTGGCAAAATAATGTCTTGGCAAAATTATTAATTTTTAAGCAAATTATTAATTTTGCTTAAAATTAATAATTTTAAGCAAAATTATTAATTTTTAAGTTGGCAAAATTATTAATTTTAAGCAAATTTAAGTTGCTCTAAATCATTAAGTAAATTTAATGTAGTTAACTAAGTTAGTCCATTGTGTTTATTCAAAATATAGGGCATTTTATTTTAGTTTACGTAAGTGTAAATCATAGGCGCCATGAGAACGCTACTTATTTAACTCACTTTTTAGTTACTTTTTAACAAACCCATATGCTTGTGGTAATTCAACGTACAATAGAATTTTTTCAAAATTTGTATTAGATTATATAAAATGTATGGTGGAAATATGCATAAAAATGGTAAATTATAATTTAACAATTGTCAATAGTAAACTTTCAATTTTTCTCCCCAATATTTTAGTCATGGAAAATGTGATAATTTCCTAGAAAATAGTTCTTTATCAAATAACAAAAGTTGAAAAATACTACATTTTCCATGGAAAATAAAGACAATCAAACACCAAAAGTTGGAAAATTACAACATTTTCAGGATGAATTTTCATCCAATCAAACGCACTACATTTACAATTCCTGAAAATATTTTTTCTAAATCATTTCTGGAAAACATTTTCTTTCCACCCATTTTCCATGCTTCCAATCAAACACAGCCTAATTGTTTATTATGGTGCTGTCCCATAGATAAAGAGGGTGTCAATTTCATTAATAAAGTTGAATAGACAAGTTAACAAATTAGAAGATACATACGTATGTGTGAGTAGTTGGATTAAGAATAAAAAATAGGTGTGAAAATGTTAGGATTAAATTGACTTGGGGGTATAGATTCATGTTCATCATGTTCAACATTAAATTAAAATAGATTTGATAGATTCAATTTGCTTGACCAATGGAAATGTCTACTAATTTTTTTTTTATTTGTCAAAGCTTTTGGAGTGTTCCCGAATTTTCGAAATCGGTGTATGATGGTTTTCATTTCTATAGTAGAATTTTAATTTGACATTTCAACTTCATCCTTCGATCTGTCTTACAAGTGTACAACGACTAAATAACCAGAGAATGAACTAGGCGGCCTCTAACTCCAATTCAAGCTACAAAACAACAAAAGTTGGACTCAAAATAGCTTGCCATATCATTAAGAGCTATTTTAACAAAAGTTTTGATAAAAGTTTTTAGCAAATTTTGATAAAAGTTGGTTTATCGTATAGTTGAAAAGTTGATAAAAATTGTGAGTCTTATGAAATATGTGGTTAAATTTGAAGTTTGACTAGTTGAAAATTTGATAAAATTTAAAAAAAAATTATCAAACAATTGCTAAATGAATTTATATATACACACGGCCCTTTGTTCAATTGAATATTTTCTTTTCATGCACTTACATCATGTTCAATAAAGTTTTAACTTTTTTATACTAGTCAAACATACTTTTTATTTAGACATTTTGTAGGACCACAACTTACTACCAACTTATTATCCACACATTCTGTCGAACGCATTGTTTATAAACACTTAGAAGTATAAGCAAACAAGTAGTTAATAACATTTGGCTAATCGACATTATCCACACATTTTATACAACCCACAACATAAATGTTTTGTGTTATATAAACTTCCCTACTCTCGAGGTAGATTTAAAGTCCTTCACAAGTTTAATTCCGAGAGAGAGAGAGAGAGAGTGTGTGTGTGTGTGTGTGTGTGTGTGTGTGAGATTTTGTCATGCATTAATTCATAAAAAGTAGATAGGAAAATGAATGTCGACTACATTAGGAGTGTTTAGGTAATACGAAAAAATGTATAAATGTAAGTACGTAATTCAATGAAAATTTTGTATTTATTCTATGCTCGACCTTTTCGGTTGAGTGTGAATAGTCCTTTTCAACCTTTTGGCCGATACTTATACAAGATTAAGTAAGTTGACTTTGAAACTTTTCACCTACTAAACACACCCCAATAGTTCAAATTTGTCTCTTCACTTGTGTAGATCAACCATTCCTTGGTGTCTACTTTCAAACCTTGAGAGTGTCCTATCACAACTGAAGTTTATATTTCTTCTTCATTCTTCTCACACCGAATAATCAAGTGCTTAGAGAGTATTTCTATCTCGATTTATTTGATTTCAAGGTTCTAACTATAAAATTCTTGCCGGGCAAATCAAACCACCAACCATCTAAATATTGTTTTAGAGTCCAAGACTCAGTCGGACATGACAATATATATTTCGTTTCTTGATATTGCAACCCTCTCGAACGTTGATGAACGAAATTAGAGTTTGTTGGCAACTTTTTATCTTCTGCTTCGTGCTTGGGGGTGAACTTTTGGAAGTATTTCATTTTAGTCCCTCAACCTTTTGTGGTTCTAAACTCAACACTCAAATTTGAAAATTGTTTGTTAAAAATTATATGTATCCCAATTCGAATAAAAGATGATGAAAAAAAAAAAAATTAATAAAACATATTTAAGCACCAAGCATGAATTATTTAAATCAATTTCTAACAATAAAAATACATGATATTTAAGATGAAATGAATTTTATCTAATTAATTCAATAAGAACAAACCATGAACGTTAAAGCTCCAAAACTGAATTAAACGAATAACAACATAATCACTTTGCTAAAACAATGTTTCATCGTCTATCTTGGCTAAAGAAAATTAGAAGAACATAATTAAATTAAAAAGACAAGAGTTGATAGAACCCGGCATGGATTGAATGAGAAGAAATCTTCAAAAAGAACTCTTGATCGCCAATGAGTTGTCTTCTCTTGTTTCTTTCGTCTTCTTCCAAGTTCGGCTCTCAAAACTCCCAACCCGGGTTATGAGTTAATAACTCATATTTATACTACCCTAATTGTGCCCAAAATATCCCAAAAAAATACAAAATTTGAGGGCCAAAACGTTTCCTAGTTGAATTGGGACTCAAAATGGAAAGAGAATAAAACTAAAAAATCGCAGTCAAAATTTACACTAAGCGATCGCCCAGTGCATTCCCGGGCGATCGCCTAGGCATGGCCGTTTAGCCTCTCTTTGTTGTCTTCGAGATGTTGGGCGCCGCTTGACTTTGTATCTTTGAGTTCTCACACTTTGGTCCTTCTTGTTTCAATAGCCACCAATTTGGTCCTTCAACTTTAGGTCTTGGTCATTTAGTCCTCTATCTTTTCATAACATCCCATTTGGTCCTTAAACTTTACATAATCTCCAATTTGTTCTTTCAACTTTCAATTGAGTGCAATTAGGTCCTCATACTTTTTAAAATATCTTCAAATTTATTGCTCTTTTCGTCCAATCTTCTCCAATTGTTCACAGACGAATCCAAAATTGAAATAGAAGCAATAATAACTAGATTAAATAGCAAATCAACTATATACCACGATAAATGCTTAATTCAAAGGCCAAAATAAGTGCACAAAATGCACTTATCATATGACAATAAATATTTCGTTTCTTGATATTGCATCCCTCTGAACGTTGATGAACGAAATTAGAGTTTGTTGGCAACTTTTTATCTTTTGCTTCGTGCTTGGGGGTGAACTTTTGGAAGTATTTCATTTTAGTCCCTCAACCTTTTGTGGTTCTAAACTCAACACTCAAATTTGAAAATTGTTTGTTAAGAATCTTTAACGCCATTTCTAACTTGTATACTCTATATATGTTAGTCGACTCGTCACTTGTCTAGTTGTAGGTTAAGAGATGTGAAAACACGTTTTTCTCTGTCCTTTTAAACTTGTAAACTCATGTTTATATAACACGATTTCTGCAAACAACTTTACAAAATGATAACAATTTTATATAAAATTCGCTGATTTACTAATTTATAATTTTACTAAGAGTTCGGCTTTGAGAACTTGGGGATGAGTTATGGGTATGGACTCTTTATGGGATCGTGGACTTCGAGCAGGTCGGTTATGGGTTTCAATCTCAAGTTGGTTCATGATCTTGAATTATTGGCTATAGAGATAATTACTCGAGTGAGAGCTCGAAGAAAGATATGTACTTGCAACATACAATATTTTAATCTAATAAATATTGAGTGATATAGGGTTCATTTATTCAAGGACTACTTCCCAATTCTTTATCGCATTGTGCTAGCGACTTAAAAAAGGCCAAACTTGACTGAACCAAACCAACCTCAACTGATTGAACTTAAGCAATCGCAACTACTTCGAGGGAAATGATTTAGTTGGTCGTATTCGAGCTGAATTAAAGATTTCAGCAGTAACCTATCACAAGTGGGAACCCTGAAGAAGAATTCCATCCTCGGAAAGCGAAAAGTTTACCTGAACTGCATGATTGATTAGTGTTTCCAGTGCCCGTACGAGACCCTTTTTTAACTTATGTATGGTCTGTCATCCGGGATTAGTACCCAGTTAATATGATATGGATAGTAGTCATTTATGTTCCTTGATCTTACAAAGGGAACGTTGACTTGCACTTGCAATATTGAATTTGACTTTCCGGAATCCTTGCTTCAAATAAGAAATTGAAAGATTTCGTTGAAATTGTTCGTTTGGAAATTTCTCGAAGATCATTATTTATTTGACTACCATAAATAAATAATGCTATAAAACTGAAAAAATAGATTTTTCCTTTTAACTTTTATATGCAAATAGCACTTGGCAGAGCATTCAAATTATCAAAGAAATCATTTTAATTATTGTGAGAAATGAACTAATGGGGTCATAAATTATTTCTTTTCTGATTTTTATCAGTTTTTTCAAGAAATATTTTTTTTTTAAAAAAGATTAAATTTTCTGAAAATTATAAAGATTACGACACCCATCTATTCATATATTAAGCATGTAATGATTTAATAACTAGTAAAATGGTCTTACAACCTTCCGCCAATTATACGATTATTCTTGTGTAATACTATATTTGTTAAAAGATTTAGGGATAATAGAGTATTTGGTCTCCAATTTTTTAAAAACGTAGGGGATATGTCCCTAATTTTAAAAATAATACAAGACATCCACACGTTTGAGAAAATAGGCACAGTAAGCCTTGATGACAGAATTCGTCCATTTTCTTCGTTATTCGATTCAAGTAGACTTTACGTGTTATTTGACCTAAATATAAGCACTTGAAATTAGAGGGTAAAAATGTCAAATCAATAAAAAAAACTTAAAATTAAAAAGAAAAAGAAAAGAATTAAAATCATTTAAAAAAAATGTATGGCCTCTCCATGAATCTCTTTGAATCCGTATGTCCACTTCGACGACCTCGCCACAACTTTCCTCTTCTTCAGTGAGATCCCAAAAATGCTCACGCCCCAATCAAAACCGATTAGATATAATCCCCAAAATTCCATATTAATCATTTTTTAAGCAGCCAACCACCTGATCAATCATCTCCACAAAATTCAATTGATTCTAGTGACTATCAAGTTTCAGAAGATTTTGAATTGCTTTTGACGAGGAATGGGGTGCTGGGAGCTTGATCTCTTATCCACGGTGGATAGGAGATATAATGCCCATGCCGTGAAGTGGGCTTAAACATGATTGGTAAAAATCATGAGTGTAGAGCCATAAACTACTCAACCAGTGTGATGTCACTTCGATTGTGGACATTATAAGTAGAATAGAGATCAAGATCCATGGGTGTTGATCTATAAACAAAGACATGGATAAAGTTGTAGAATTGAAAATTCGACAAACTAAGCCGAAGAACAATCCCCAATCACATCTAACAATCTAAAACCAATCGCCAAACACATTAAACAAAATCCAATAGGCAAAAACAAAGTTGTAGATTTGAAAATTCAACAAAGATAAAGAAATAATTACATATTTGAAAACCGACGTGGGCGCTGGGATCGCAGAGCGTGGTGGTTTGTCATGGTTCCCATTGTAAGTTGTGGGTCTTTTCCTACATCAAAAATATGAGTTTTGGATGTGTGATTTATAACATCTTGGGCACATTTCCTTTAATAGCTAGCTTTTGAAGGTAAGTTCTACTTAAGAGGTTGTAACAATGGTATGAGAGCAGGCACCACGTCTCTCAGTTGCAATCGAGCACGCGCGGATGGTGACGTCTGCATAGCAGTGTTCATTCGGAACTAGTCATGGGCTAGTGCAAAGCCAGTTCGACGTGGGTGCAAAGATTGCGGAGCGTGGTAGTTTGTCATGGTTTCCTCCTCTTAATAAATATAAATTTTTTGAGGGTGAGTTATCGAAGAAGTTGTAACATAGCTATGGAAGACATTAGATAAAATCACATTAAACACAATTTGTAACTTTGGTGTTGTTTTTACGTTGCAAATGTTGGGTGATGTTTGCAAAACCTATATAATATATTGAAAAAAAGGGAAAAATTGGAAAAGTTGAGAAGCTGTGCAGAACTGATTTACAATCTTATTCTTGTCTTTGTTTTTAGATTTGCACTCTTGAGTTGTCCAGCAGAATTGAGATGGGTAGTGGAGGGAGGCGGCAACCAGTAATAATGGTTGGGAAAGACAAGAATTTAAAATTTTTTATAACGAAATTTTAATGAAAAATGATTTGACAGTAATGGTGAATAAATAAATTTTAAAATTTTATTTAATATATTGTCTATGGCTAAGGGTGTCGCCTGAGTGGAGTTTTGTGGACTCGTTGATCAAGGGGATAATCCCTACTCGATTTGGCCCAACCCGTGAAATTTTTGATTTCTTATTCATTTTCTAAGAATCTATAGAAAAATATAGAAAAATATTAAATATTAGATTTAGAAAAAAAAACACGAGCCCGTCCATGGGCCGAGCGGTCCGATGCCCCGACCCATTGCCACTGCTGGTAGGCACATTTATGATTTGATTCAAAAGTTTTACTTATTCTGGCGCCAATTCTATTCAAAAGATGGCGCCCGTATTTTAAAACAAATTTCTGTCTCAGGCAGAGGAAAAAGCAAGGAAAACTAAAATTATAGAGATGAAGTCACAAAAATCTTCAGTTCGGCCACTGGGCCAACGCTCCATTGCTTCAAGCTTCCCCTTCCGCTCTTCAAATCGGTAAATTACGGCTAATTTTTATTTTTCCTTTTTCTAGTCATCTGGGTTTTTTTGTTTTGCTGCTTTTACCTTTATTTTCTTTGTTTTTTTTTTTTTGGAATTATCAGAGTCAGTGATTTTAAGAAAAATGTGGACATCAAGGCTCCCAATCGAAAATGTTCTGGGCGATCGTTATCGGATTTTCTCAATCAAAAGTTGCATAGAAGTTCTGTACTACCCACATCAGTTCAGGTACTATACAGCGATTTTTCAAGATTATGTAAGCAGTAATAAGAAAATGAATATGTAAATGTGGGTATTATTCCGGTGCTATGTTAATTGATTCCAATAGTGGGAAGTTTTTACTTGAATCTCTGGAAAATGGGAAGAACCTGCGATAATGTTATTTTTCTGAATTCTGTTAATTTTTTTAATGCATGATTTTTGCTCCCAATAAAAAAAAAAAAATCCTTTAAAAGGGAAGTGAAGGTGAGTGCATCGGGTTCGTGTGTAACAGGAATTATTTGCTAATTAATGTTTGAATCTTTTGAAGATAAGATTTGGCTCCTAAACACCGAAAAAATTCTTGAATTAGAAAGAAAAGGATAAAAAGAGTTTTTTTGTAGCGACTCAACTTCGTTTGCTTCTCGAGAAAATGTTGGAACCCGGTTGCATTGGCAGTCATTCTATTATTAAAAAAGTAGAAAATTCAACTATAGTTGAATTAGGTAGGTAGATTTTTCCAAAGATGTACTTTCTTTTGTGAAGACAATGAGAGCTTGAATTTTTTACTTTATTTCAGTTTCATATTTTAGGTGATTTATAATCCGCATGTTTAATTGATTAAGAGAAACAACAAATCATCCTTGGCAGGGGAAGGAGAGGCCATTTGTGTCGCCATTAAGCCATGAAGAGTTGAAAAGGTGTGCTCAAGGAGAAAGTGGTAGCAAGCAAAGAGGAGAACCAAACGCGAATTGTTCTCTAGACGGTGTTTTTGAAATGTTCAAGCATGTTGAGAAGGATAAAAATGATAACACACATTCTTTTGGTAATAATGAGATTGGGAGTATTGATTCTTTTGGAAATAATGAGATTGGGAGTATTGAGACTGATGATCTACAACAAACAAGGAAAAGAAATAATTTGTCTGAAGGTTTCTCATTTCTTCATAGTTAGCACATGTTGTTTCCATATATTCATTTCAATTGAAGTTTAATTTGAGGTCTTATGTTTCTCAATTAGCAGTTAGCTTGATTACACTTGATTGTAACACTAGAAAATGCTACAAAATAGGCCGTTTCGTTTAGAACATTATGAAACTCAGCGTCATTTATTTTCAATGCTGATTTGTAGAGGTTCTTGAAAAGTTGACAGGGAAAACTGTCAAACTTAAGACATGTCAGTTTTGGAAAGATTAGATTGCATATAGAAGGAAACATTTCTGATTTCTAAAAGAAACTCCAAACATATATTGGATAAAGAATTCCACCCAAATGCAGCTTGTGTCCTTGTTTCTGATTTTAAGAGGATACATCTAAACTTTTTCTTTTACCTTTAACTAAACGGTTTTAGTTTTTAAATCTCTTGATAAAATGATTATGCAACATATCTATGTTAATGCATGTCCAGCAGATGATATCATGTTAGAGGTTGTGTTCGCTTCCAATCATGTTGAGAATAAACAAGTATTCTCGCATATAGCATTTAAAGATACTACTTATTTTTTTCCCATCTGATTACAAGGCCATGATGATGAGCCATCTGCAAGAAAGCGTTTGGTGGTTCTTGGAGACTATTCAAAGCCACCAAGAGAAAAAAGGAAGAATATTTCTAGCACGGAAGAACCTAGATCTGTCTTCAGTCATTGTAAGTCTGATAGCCATAGATGCAATAAAATTCAAATCGATGATTGTAACACAATCCCATTACATATTCATTTGTCTTCTCATTCTTTGTGCACACAATTCCATTACATTATACCTTCGAAGTATCGATTCAGATCTTTGTTCATTGGGATTTCCTTTTCTTTTCAAATTTCTATGCAAAAATGATTATAAACTTGATCTATGTTAGTGCATGTGTAGCGGATGATATCTTGTTAAAGCATCTATTTCTTTTCAATCATGTTGAGAATATACAAATATTCTCTCGAACAGCATTTAAAGTACTCTTTTTTTTTCTCCATATGAAGTACAAGGCCATGATGATGAGCCATTTGCAAGAAAACGTCTCGTAGTTCTTGGAGACGATTCAAAGCCATCACGAAAAGGAAAATGGAAAAAATTTTCCAGCAAGGAAGAACCTACACCTCTCTTCAACCATTGTAAGTCTGATATCCTTAGATGCAATAAGATTAGAGACGATGATTATAATAGACTTCCATTACATATTTACTCGTCTTTCTCAATCTTCTTGCACACTTTTAGCTCTAAGTTCGTTGAAAAATAGAAAATATCTTGATTTCCCAATATCTTGATTTCCCTTCACTTTTGTGCAGATGCAAATGGGGGTGGTTGGTGGGACTCCAATATGGAAGGTGTTGACAATGAAGAAGTTGGCTGCAATGAAGTGTGGGAAGGAATGGGCTCTATCACACTGGGGGGCCTTGAATGGCACTGATTATTTCACTATTTCTTTAGAAGTGTGCCGTAAGTTCTAGACTTTTAGCTACATACTCTCATTTTGTTTCCAACACCGTGGTTAGATCAGGCTTGTAATTAACGGAACGAAAACAATGATTGGATATACCAAATGGGGTATTTTCATGGATGACTAGTGTGATCAGAATATGCATTTTGAAGAAATGACTTTGAAGTACTGATTATGCAAGTCTTTTTGCACCTATCCAATGCATAACCATAGTTGTGTAGAGTAGATTGTTTAATTCTGCGTTTTGTGTTCTACTTTCCTTGATCAGTCTCAGTCCTTAAAGAAAATTGATCTTTTGATTTATTTATATTCTGTTCGGGCTTATTCAGAGGCCAAATAAGAATGGCTTCCATGTCTGCATGGACTTCACTGGCAGCATTTTCTCTTAGTTTTCTTTTATGAATCTGCAAATAATGCTAATTATTGGAGAAACTATGCAGATAACAATGGGGAAACATATGCAAAGAAATGGAGCTGTAGATTGGGTAGAGTTTCATATCGATTGCTGGTATGAACACAATTTGAATGAATAAGTTAGTCTCCTCAGTTGATATTTTTAAACGGAGTCATCTGATATGGTATTAGAGCAAACAATTGTAACTGTTTGAGATTTTAAATCAGTGTCTCGACAACTAAATTGGCGCTATACTTTTATACCAACATTATGTTTTCATATTGGGTTTTAGCTTTATGTCCAAATGCAGGCAATCAAATGCCCAAATTTCCTGAAACTGCAGTATTGCGATGCATAAGCCGGGTTTTTGTTTCCTTGGAGATCACCTCAAAATCATCTGTTGAGGTCTTTTTTTGGTTTTGAAGTCTTTTCGGGACATCGAATTCATAATAAGTAGTAAAACAGATGCCAGGTTGAGTTGTGACGATGGTTTTTCGACATTCAAGTTATCACAATTGAACATAAAGTAATTGTTGAATGATATTTATTTTTTTAATTTTTTAAATAATAAGAAGTAAACACTATAGAAATTCGGTTGTGATTATTGTTGTTTAAAATAAATGGAACATTATAAAATGTATTCACAACTAAAGAACATGACTGAATCTGAATTTTAATTGCTTTCCTGTGATAGTCCAATAATGCTGGGATTGATTTCTATTTAAGAGATTATTAAAGGTTGTAATAGGCAGCTTTGATATTTATTGAATAAATATTACAGTTTGGAGTTGTCCAAATTATTCGATCAAATTCTCAACATTTCTAGTTCAAAATCAACGAGTTATATATCAAGGTGTTTGTCTCTATTTTGCTGCATCAACTTAGTACAGTTTGGAGAATTATAATAAATTTCTCGGATAGCATACTATCACTATCGTGTTAATTAGTAATGTTCACGTAAATTTCATCTACGCTAAATTATATAATATTTGCATAAGATCAAGAAGGATATGCATTAGAGGAATTTAAGTGAGATACAAAAAAGTGAAAATAATTCATTAATTAATCATTTTATGTTGATCTTCTTTTTCACTCTCTAACTCCAACTAGTATTCTGCTTCTTATTTATCTGCCCCTTATTCTAAACCAAACATTGTTCCGTTTTTTATGTTCTATCTTGCATAATGTTTTCTAGTATCTTTTCGTTGGTCTCAAAAAAGGGATCCGAGATACCCTTGTCTCTTGGGTATAATTTTAGGTATTTATTTTGGTTTCATATTCAATTTTCATTTTTTCCACAAATGTGAGTTCTTTCCTTTTTTATTTTCAAAAATAGCATATTTGGGAGTTTTTATTTTATAATTTTCAACCACACACATTCAACAACTTTTTTCAAGATGTACTACATAACTATTTTTAAACTAATCCAAATTTAGTTCTAAAATTAGTAATAAAACGTATTCTATTTGCAATTTTGCAACCTCTTCCGCAGTCACCATTGTCAGCTGCCAGCTGCCGAAACAAAAGACCCGCTCTCTCTCTCTCTCTCTCTCTCTCTGTGTATATATATATATATACACACCCACACACAAAAGCTACATCACACCATTTAGAGTATTGATCGTGGCGATCTCCCGAATCAAACATTCATATTCTTTAGACAGGTTTTTTCCTTCTAATCACACAGGTAACCTTTACTGAATTATTCATTTCATTCACAAGCATCTAACCGGGGAAAGGTAAAAACAAATAGCGTTCATAAAGATAGAAAAGAAAAAAAAAACAGAGAAGTTTTACTCAAGTAATCTGTTTTTAGCTTGTTCATTGATTATTTTTGTCAGAAGTTGTGATCTCTTATGCTTTTTCTTGAAATTTCTACTCAAGTAATCTATTTTTAGCTTGTTTATTGATTATTTTTGTCAAAAATTGTAACCTCTCTTTCTTTTACTTGAAATTTTTAGTATTTTTGTCAAAGTTGTAATCTCTTTTTCATTTTCTTCAAAGTTCTACTCAAGTAATCTATATTGTTCATCGATTTTTGTGCCAAAGTTGTAATCTTTTTTTCTCTTTTTTGAAATTTAAGGAATCAAATGAAGAAAGAAGGGAAAGAAGAGACTATTTTATTGGTTGTTCTTATTTATTTATGCAAAATTTTAATCCTTTACACTTTTATGAAGTTTTAGTGAATTGGTAGTTCTGAAAAGTCCAAATTCATCAACTTTTTGCTTATAAAACTGTGCATCTAGATAATTTTGATTTACTTTTGATCTTGTCTTTGTTCCATTTTCTTTTGGTTTTCTTGGATGTGAAAGAGCTTGTTATCATATGCTGATTTCTTACTGTATGCTTGTTGTTCTAATGCTATTTGTCTGTGGATATTGTGTGTATAGTATTATCATTATGGCAAGGAAGATGCTTATTGATGGGGAGAAAGGCAATCCCAATGGAGAGGAGACTCACTATGATTTTGATTTGTTTGTGATTGGAGCCGGCAGTGGTGGAGTTCGTGCCTCACGATTTTCAGCACAGTATGGAGCTAAGGTATGGATATAGAATAAGGCTTCTCTAAGTTAATACATATTTGTGCAAGTGGTTATAATTGCATTTCATAATCATACATTATGTATGGTTGAAGTACATAAATGACTTCAAATAATTGTAGAAGATCTAAATTATTAAGTTTAGGCTGAATAAATTTGAATATGTTACCAGGTTGGAATCTGTGAGCTTCCGTTTCATCCTGTAAGCTCTGAAGTTATTGGAGGAGTTGGCGGAACGTAAGTCTATTGAAATTCTAATCTCAGTGGGTTCATGGGCGAGACCTGTGCTATTTTCACATTATGGATTAATCTCCTGAAATATCTTATGGTTGAAGGATTTAATTTTAGTTTCCTTTTGATTTCATGCATTTTTTCTAGGACACTTTCTTCTGCATCGGCATTAACAGCATACATTATTCACTTCAATATTAATGAGTGAAGACCTTTTATAGTACTTGAGGATAATGAGTGCATTTTCCTGGACATACATCCACGCAATAGCTCATAGGAAGTGCTAATTGGCTTTGAAATTTCCCTTACCATGCTAGATGCTTTGTGGATGCTTGTCTTATTGTGTGCTCTAAGTAGATTACTGATTTTATATCTGTGATTGACTGTGAAGTTAAGCTAGGATCTTCTCTTTTCCAATTTTGGTATTATTTCACAAGGAAGTAAACATGATACTGTAGCTAATGTTGATTGAAGGAGTTTTAACCTGTCTAAAGATGCCATTGAATTTTTCTAACTTGATTGAAAATTTTACAAAGAATTGAACTTATTTTAGATGTGTGCTGGTGCAAAATCTTTGTAGGAATATATTTTATTAATTTGACTCTATTTTTCTCTCTTAATAATGTTTTATAGTCCATTGTTAAACTTGTTACAGTTAGAAATTTATGACAGAAAGCCTAAAAAGTGGATCCTTTCTCATTTTATTTATCCACAAAATTTGATGTCCTAGGAGCTCATATGGTTCTTCATTTTAATTATAGTTCCTATATAATTTCTTCATTTTTTTCTCCAAAAGACAGTACATCCTCTTCCAAATAACATCATGTGTCTACTATAACTGTGATGTAGTTGGGATGATTTTAGGATACATTGCCTATATTCTTTTGAACTGTTAATAACGTTATTTTTTATACACACCTCAATATCATTCTGATTTCATGGTTTTAATGGAGATGTGTCACATGTAACTATGATGCAGTTTGGGTGGTTTTTTAGGAAGCAATAATAATAGTCTTATGAACTACTATTTGTTTTTACTCACACTCCAATATCATTCTCACTGCCATGGTTTTAAAATATAAACAAATATGTGTCAAACGCACTTAAATAGAGGAGTTTGATCCATAATTTTCAGTGGTAAAACATGTGATATGCGGCGTTTCCTTTTCACGGATATTGTCTGAATGTTCATTGATTACATGACATTTTTCTTTTAAGTTTCTATGCATTAGATGGCATTTGGAGTACATTAGATAAAATACGAAACTAAGAAACTAATGTTTATGTTTTAGGTGTGTCATTCGTGGTTGTGTGCCTAAAAAGATTTTGGTATATGGTGCTTCCTTTGGGCCTGAACTGGAGGTGATTTTGAGCTCTTTTTTCTATCTTCTCTTTCAATAACTTTGTTGTTAATGTGATGCAAAAATCATTACAAATTAGTTTTCATCTTGCCGAAAAGTTTGGACATTATGTGTCTGGGTTTGCAGGATGCAAGGAATTTCGGTTGGGAAGTGAATGAGAGAATTGATTTTGATTGGAAGAAACTTTTGCACAAAAAGGTCAGTGGAATGTATTAACATTGTTCTTTACATGTGATGCGGCTTTCACATTATATGAACTTACTGTGTTCTTGTGTAAGCGTCCATACAATCTTTTAAAGTAGTATTTGGATAATGCAACTACCAGATACATCTGAGATGAGTATACGGGGAAAGCTAGTGGAGTCAAATAGAGTTTTAAGCAAGATTAGAATATAAGACTGCTTGATTTTTGGATAGGAGATAACTATTTGAGACTTATTGTTTCTCTATTTGTTTCAAACTGGATGGGACGACTGACTTTTTGGGGTTAACCTTGATGATTTTCCCAAGCACGGTTTTGAATTTATTTATATGACTTTGTAAGTCCAGAAACTTTCAACTTTGTAGTATATGGCTTGAATCTAAAGTACATGTAACTAATTTTGTAACATCGCTCCAGAAAAGTTCTGGTTGACTACAAAGTTAAAATCATCCCATTTATTTTGAAATGGGGGGAGCACTTCTTTTGCAGATATACTTTTCTGTTGCAGAAGTGTTGAATCTGGTTATTCCCAGGTACAACTTAAGAAGTACTTAAACAATTGACTTTTTTGGGTCAAGCTGATAATTTCTCCGAGCAATATTATGAATTGATTTATTTGAATTAATAATTTCAAAAACTTCTATGTCCGCTTGATTTTGACTATCATGTAAATAATTTTGTGCACAAGGACATTAAATTATACGTAATATCAGTTAGAAGAAAATTTCTGTTTGGCTAATGACTACAAAGTATTATCTATTTAAATTGCCAAATATATATTGCTTGTGCAGAAGTGTTGAATCTGGTTATTCTTAGGTTTTGTTTTTTTTTTTTTAATTTAGGGGTACCATTGGATTATGTGATTCTGATTTGAGAAATCCCATTTTTTACTGTATATCATGGGGATTTTGTTGAGGATATTATCATAGTTTATTTTGATTACTTTATAAATACACCATTGTTCCGGTAGTGATCATGGTTATTGATTGTCCATGTGGCTGCACAGATTTTTTACCCTTCTATGGTAGTTGTTTAGAGAAACGGGAAATACATCCTTTCAAACTGTATAGTTCTTTATTTAATTTGTTGAATGAAATTACTTTTTGACAATAGTTAGTTCAATGGAGATTACTAGCATTTAGGATCAAATCTTGCATATAATTTTTCTTATCTCCATTTCTCATAGTTTCCCTCTTCACCTTCCCCTTTTCTTAGACATACTGTTTAACCAGATAGCTCTGGAAATTTGCAGACAGAGGAAATACTCAGATTAAATGGAATCTATAAGCGATTACTTGCAAATTCAGGAGTTAAACTATATGAAGGAGAGGGAAAAGTTGTTGGTCCTAATGAAGTTGAAGTGACCCAATTGGATGGAACCAAAATTAGCTATTCAGCAAAACATATTCTGATTGCAACTGGAAGTAGGGCTCAACGTCTACCAATCCCAGGGCAGGTATGTATTTTTTGGTTCAATGTGATACACCATCTACAATTAATTGGGTTGTGATTTATGTACACGGAGTTGATCAATAAGTGCTCATTTGGTCGGGTAACTGGACCCTTGATTTTTTGTTTTCCATTCCAGATCACTTTTTGTGAGCCCTTCTGTTGAGTTAATCTTTGTTTGCCCCACCTTCATCTTATCAAATGAAGGTACTTGAAAACTAGTTTCTCAACTTTTGAGATTAAATCCTCTACTAATTATAGGATCCCGGCCTATGGGCCCACCATCCTGTAACATGTCTAATTATTTCTGAAAAAGGTTTTTTTTTTTTTTTTTTTAAAACCAAAAAGGGGAAAAAAAAACTAACAATGCTTTAAAAACATGGCCCAAGTTTTCTGGTAATATGGTTTTTTAATTGGTCAACCAGCTGTTAATCCTTTTATTCATGATTAACTTGCGTTTCGGAACTTCTTGGAGAATACTATATTTGATAACTAAATGATATCATTTCATTATGGTCTCTATGCTATTTTCTTACTCCTGCCCCTAATGCAAACACTATTAACTGGTTGGGCATTACTTTCGAATTTAGAAGCCAAGGTGTGACGACCGGGATCCTCTAGTTGGGATCTTCTCGGTCGCACTCATCATCATCCGTCCGTTCATCCGAGTCTTCTTAACCCTTCATGAATTTTGGGACGCTTCGATGATTCAACCTAAACCTTTTTATTAGGCACTTAAGTTGAATCTTGGTACCAATTGGGCAAGTATTCAACCCAAGACCCTCCTTAGGAGGAACTTAAGTTAAATACTTGCGACATGAAAGAATCCGTGATGGGTTAAGAGGGCTCGGGTCCTTCTAAAGTTAACAATATGGATGAGTGCGGTGAGGTTAGAGGGAATCCGGTCGTCACACAAGGTATTGTAAACTTATTATAAAGAGTTGTGGTCAAAGGGAAAGTCTCCATGGGTCTCATTTCCTCAAGTTTTGCCACTTTTTATTCAGTATAAGAGTGGAGGGTCTTTTGCTAATTTTTTATTTTGCAGTAACTTGATCCTTCAAAATTTTAATTTAGGATTTTATTATTATTTGAATTTTACTTGAAGTCCCACTAATTTATTATTGGTCTTAGAATTTGTTTCTTAGTAATTTTCAAGTCAGGTCATATTCATTTTCAAGTGGGAGAAGTTAAAAAGTCTACAAAAATGTGAGACATGTTTTAGAGGTTCTTCATTTGTTTCTTCTCTTCCTATGTGTAGTCTTCTCCTTCTTCTGCCACTCAAATTCTATATATAAACTCATTGCTATTGTTACTTAATTTCTTTTACAATATTTTGATCTTATATACATTTGTTTTCATGGTTCACTTATAGGAATTGGCTATAACATCTGATGAGGCATTGAGCTTGGAAGAGTTACCCAAGCGAGCTGTTGTACTTGGGGCAGGGTCTGCTATCCCTTCACCTTTTGTAGTATTTAATTCAGTGTAGACTGTAGAATGCTTAGAAGTTTACATGACTTGGTTTTCTTTGTCCCAATTGCCGATGATTTTATTTCAAAATGATTGTATTTCCTTGTAAAATAGGTACATTGCTGTTGAGTTTGCTTCAATATGGCGTGGGATGGGTGCAACAGTGGATTTGTTTTACCGAAAGGAACTTCCTTTAAGGTTATAAAATAACTTGATTGTTGTATCTGGATATCTAGCTGTGTTGTCTTGAAATGAATCTTATGGCAAATAAATATATGTTTTTATGGCAGTTATGTGGGAAAATCCATATTATGACATTCCAATCTTAGATTGACCAGAATACCAAAAATTCTAAAGGTATCTTGACTGAAGACGTAAATTAAAATTTGAAAAAAAAATGCTTTACTCAGAGACTATAACACAACATGAAAGAAATTATTGTTCCAAGTGGGCTGTGCATACATCAATCTTGTTCCCTGTATTTGCCTTCTCTTTAGTGTTGGTTAAAAAGCAATTTCTTTCCTGTTTCTCAGATATAATTGCATACCTGATCTTCGGTCAGTTTATTAATTAATGATTTGAGTCACATGCTACTTATCTATATCTTTCATCTCAGAGGTTTTGACGATGAAATGCGAGCAGTGGTTGCAAGGAATCTAGAAGGCAGGGGTATTAACATGCATCCTAGTACAAACTTAACTGAGGTGCTCTCTGATTGGATATTTTTGCCCCTTTCACTTTTTGATGATATTGGCATTTCCACTTACTATGAACCTAACTGGGACTATGATTTGGTGATGCAGCTGGTCAGAACAGAAGATGGTATAAAAGTTCGCACCGACCATGGTGAAGAACTGATGGCTGACGTTGTACTCTTTGCTACTGGTAATTTCAAGTCATTGCCTATTAGGCAATTACTATAATCCCGAAGTTAGAGAAGTAGTATCTTTACCCTGCTAGTCTGCGTCAGAGGCAAATTAGTGTTTGTGATTTATATTGATGCTGAAAAGTGCTCTGTTCTCTGAACCAGAAATGTTAATCAGTGGTGTAAATAGTAGTTAGGAATCATATATTTTGCTTGTTCTGGCATTTCTGATAACCACAATTATAACTAGTAACTGATCCTGCTCCACATCCAAAGTTCGGAACTGTTGAAAGTACATTTTTTTGGCTAAACATATTCAATATAGACACTTCCTAAAAAATATCCCTTTTTGTGGAATGGGTTGTTCTTTGTATCAAATGCAATTCAGTTTGATTATGTTACATGTAATCATAGTTTGGTATGGGTTATTCAAAATCTTACAAGTCTCTAATCAAGACCATGTCAGTTACCACAATTTTCTGAAAAATAATATTTTTTACCCCGAGTGCATTCCATGTGAACTTGTTTTGACTTTTGCTGAATGATGGTATTTCACAGGATTAATGCTTGTAAAGGTTTTCCTGTTCTGGTGAGTAGAAAAATAATGCGCTTTGATCTGCTTTATGGACTGAGGCATTACATGCAGGGTTTCCCTTTATATTAAATAAATTTTGTCTATAGTTTATCCGTGTAATGTGTTTTACAGAAGTAGGGAGGTTGATTCTCCTTATTATTTTTGAATGTTTTTGATATTTTGTGCTGAACTTTGTATGTTGTGTTGTACGTGAACTAGTAAAATCTTTAATCAATCAAATATAAAATGTTTATTTTATTATTTTAGCTCATTCTTTCCTGCCAACATGTTGTCAATTGCAACTGTCTTCACCATTGTTTCAGGTAGGGCTCCTAACACAAAAAGATTGAATCTAGAAGCTGTAGGTGTTGAGCTTGATAAGATTGGAGCTGTGAAGGTTTATTTTCATCTTATTGAATGTTCTTGTATGTTTACTTTTCATGTTTGTCTTGGTAGAAAGTGCATGAACTCCATTCAGGAAATGCCACAATTTTCTTACTAACTGTGATTTATATGCCATATTAGTTATGGATTAGTTTGCTTATCTTTTACTCTCCATTTCCAGGTTGATGAATACTCTCAAACCAACATACCTAGCATATGGGCCATAGGTGATGCTACAAACCGCATGAATCTTACTCCTGTTGCCTTAATGGAAGGGGGCTATTTTGCTGTATGGTTTCTGCCAACCTTTAATTATGATTGTTGAGTTTACGTGCTTGTTTTTAATTAATGAACTAAAAATTGCCTTTTTTTTTTTATGACCTTTTCTTTTTAAATTTTCTTTTGCCTCAGAAAACTGTTTTTGGTGGAGAGCCCACCAAACCTGATCATACTAATGTTCCCTGTGCTGTGTTCTGGTACTACCTTCTATCCTCACAACTTAAATTGCAATTTTTAGCCCTGCCTATTTGTATCAATCTAAGAATTACATTACAACTTATACACCATAAATACCTTCATTTACAATTCAAGTTTTTGTGGAATACGGACATTCAATTATGCAAACTCTGATCTACTTTCAACCAGTTCATAAAAAATCTCTGACCTGTGTTTTTTTTTATATAGAATGTGTCAGTTTGCAGTTGCACCTATTCTAGCACTTGTACCTTTGTGTTCTATGCTACTCTAAAACATCAACTAGTCATGGTTTTTGTGACGAAGAACTCGTTAGGCTCTGTTTGGAAAGTTTTCTCGAAGTAAGATGAATTCCACTTGGTACACAAATACATGCACAAATGCACAATGAGTGTGAAAAAGATGAAAAAGAATCAATGGAGTTATTATGGCTAAAATGAGCAGAACCAGAAAATTGGACCATCTATATACCAACTAGATTCAGTACAAGTGAAGCAGTTTTCAAATTGGGCTAGAACTTAGTCTCTGGTATTCCAAATTATACTTTGTGTGCCAATCAAATCCAACAAAACTGGTTCTTGTGTTAACCTCATACTACTTATAAATAGTTCTTAGTTCTTGTTAATAGTTTGGTAAAAAATTTTGAACTGGAACAGCTTTGCATATTGTTTGTCCCTTATCTCAGATCTTCAATGGTGATACCTGAGTCCTGAATTGTGATCATAATATCTGTATCTGATTTTTTCCATGAATGATATAATCATGATAACATCACATGGCCATCATGTTTCACCATCGAATCTGTATTGCTAATAGTTGTATAAAATTTGTACCAAAATATGTGGTGTTTAGTTGTTTCTATTTATTTACTCTAGAATTTTGTGAATCTTTGGCGATGTTATAACTTGTATCTTGTGTTGCTTCACAGTATACCGCCGTTGTCTGTAGTTGGGCTCAGTGAAGAACAGGCTACAGAGCAAGCAAATGGTGATGTTTTGGTTTTCACATCAACATTTAATCCAATGAAGAACACCATTTCTGGGTATGTTGATTGGACAATCATTGTGTGTGCTCGGATTAATTAGGTTGGCCTTGTCAAACTTTATTGTTTTTTTAGTCATGGCTGTGTACTAGAGACAATAAAACCTTGTCACCTGAAGATTATGCAATTAGGTGTTAAGTTTACAAATCACAAGAAATGTTTAATTACTGGGTTGGCCAATTCGTGATGGTTATGATCATCTAGTAGCTGAGTTATTTGCTTAGAGAATATACTTTTACTTCATATGTGATTGGACTATTGCTGAGTGGTGAAAATTGTGGGAAAATATTGCCTGTCTGTTTTGTAACAGTTAATGATTCACTTTGCCAGTAGTTGACAATATTCTTTTATGTGTAGACGGCAAGAGAAGACGTTTATGAAGCTTGTTGTGGATTCTGAGACTGATAAAGTTCTTGGAGCGTCCATGTGTGGGCCAGATGCACCTGAGATCATGCAGGTATGCTGTTGGTTCTTTTCTCTGTTTTTCTCAATTATTTTTTATCTTTTGTAAAGAAATCAGGAGAATGAACAACTGAATTTGGAAGTATGAGAAAACAGTTTGCCCTCTATGTGTAAGATTACTTGCAGTAGCTAAGTCGTGTCTAAAATTGGGTTGCTGCTTTTTGATTCTTTTGCATTTATGTAATTGTTTTTTGGGGCCTCATATAGAGGTGTAAAGTGGGCGGGGCCGGGTCCTCAACATGCTGTCTGGCAGCTGGATTGCCTGGCCCAGGTTTACACCCCTATCATGATATGTATCTTGTCAAAATATCCAACAATAAAAAGCTGGAATAAGTAAAGCAATTATTTATTTAGCACTTATTTGAATGCAAAAAATAGCAAGTTCTTTTACTATAGAATAAGTATGCATGAAATCTTACATCCCTTCATTTCAAATTGAACATCATTGTTTCAATTGGATTGGTTTCCCAGGAATCTTTGACTCTATAATTCTTTCAAGTATAATTCAACTTAAAGAATAAAATAAAGAAAAAGTGGACAACTTTCCTGCTCCTTTTCTCTGTCTCACTGTCTCCACTCCCCTTCGCCCTTGGCCCGTGGACAAAAAAATGAAATCACTAGTACCTTATAGAAAGGCTGACCTCTTAAAGTCATGAAATTATGGTGCTTCACGATCAAGCCATCCGCTTAACCACCATTAAACTACTGCTAGCCAGAAGCGAACAAATATTGAGAGAATAAGAGAAATAGAATACACAAAGAGATGAATTGCCACTGTTCTAACCTAACAAGTATCACGATCTCCTCTCAACTTTAGGGTGCTGATTGAAACTTTCGAAAATAGGATCGAGCAAATATGATCTAACTACACCTAATAGGATCGAGCAAATATTTACAAGAGGTATGTGATCTCACTAGAACCGGTTAGAATAGGGACCTGATCAAAATTAACATGGCTTGTGGTCATGAAGGATTTGCTTGCGTTGAATGTTCATTATGGTGCTGAGAGATGATGTGTAAAAGAAGATAATATCTGCAAGAAAATATATGTTCCTTTTAAAATCTTTAGTTAAAATGACAAACATATATGCATCAATTATTTATAATTCTTTGGTAATTCTATATTTAGTGCCTCTTGCTCTTTCACATAGATGATTATGGTTGCATTATTTTGTTAGTTATATGGAGATTCATATGCCTCCAATTAGTTTGAGGAACGGTAAATACATTGAACCCCTTGCAAGAAAATGATGACAAAATCACTAATCATTGGTTACGTTACAGTGTCAATATCTGATATTGCCAGATGTCTAGTTTCCTTATATGTACTTTTTATTTCGTACCATGCCTGGTTTTATAATGTCTCGAGGATCAATTACATTACTCTTCAAGTCCATTTTTTGATAATTGAATATGTATTGCATGTGATTGCACATAAATCTACTTATAATTATGGCTTAGCCCTTTAGCAAACATTATTCCATGTTGCATCAAACATCCACCATAATGCAAACCTCATATATGATAGTCCTCATCCGACTTTTTCTGTGAATTGGGGTATGCATGTGTTGTCTGTATTATAGTAATATTCTGGACGTTCTCTACAGGGAATTGCTATTGCACTCAAATGTGGAGCAACCAAAGCACAATTTGACAGCACGGTAAGCTGAAATGACTTTTCAAAGCTATTATTTCATGTTGCTTTTCTCTCTACTTCCATTCTTTGTATGCCTATGTGCCCTAGTCATTCTAGAGTCGGAGTCCAATTAGTGCATGCCATTAGAGAATAAGGCTAGAATTATTCCCTTAGAGCATAAAAGACCTCAGTGTACATTTACTTAATACGAATGGTGTAGGATGTCTTTTTATCAATCTTGTATGCAAAGTGCATTTCTTGATACTTTCCTGAACTTGAGTAGCAATGAAAAGGCAGCTCTATATGGTTCGATTCATTGACGAAATCATTTATCGAACTCTTCAGAAGTCGGCAAATGGAATTAAGCACTTCACTGTATTCATGATTTGAAGTCTTCACAATAAAATGGTTGCAGTAAATAATGTGTATTTGGTAGTGTTGAAGACAAATATTTTATTTGATCATTTTAAGTTCCCATTAGTGGTACAGGATGGGAGTGAAATTCTACACGATCCAACTGTTGCTGAGACATTCTTTACTGTACTTTTTGCAGGTCGGCATACACCCATCTGCTGCTGAAGAGTTTGTGACATTGAGGTCAGTCACGAGACGAATTGCTGCTGGTAAACCAAAGACCAACTAATAGACATTAGTAGGTGATACAGTTTTCTTTCGAAGATGTTTACAGCTGCAACAGTAAAATAAATAGTTTAAAGTTATAGTAATTTTTCGTGACATTGGGTTTGAATAATATAGTAGCAAACTAATATATGCAATTTGGTTGTATTTTTATATTTGGAAAAGCACTTGCATTCTTTACTTTTGCAATACTTTTTGTATCAAACATATTATTCACGATGAATAAAAAGTAGCTGTATTCTGTGTTTTGAGCTTTCAAGGTTTTGAAATAAGTGCAAAAGCATATATTGAAGTAGTTTTTGTGTTTGGGCGTGCCGAGAAAATGGATTAGCATCAACGAAGCCGAACAATGTTTATACGAAAGATTTTAATAGTCGCACAATTTGAACAGGAGTTGAAAGAAGTAGAATCAGTCTTGCTGTGAGATTTTCAGAATGTAGATTGCAGTGGAAGAAGACCTTCCTATCTACATCTAAACATCACATGACAAGGCTCTTTCTTGTATTTTAGGTAGCTCTTTCTTGATTATTGTTTAATGACTCTCATCTCTTTTTGTTTTCGTCTCAGCATATTGTCTATATGCATTACAACATGGTTTTGAAAAATATGAACTTCGATTTTACTTAAGTCTCACAACACTGCGTCGACAAGAACTTGCACTGTGTTTTCTTCGATGTATTCATACCATATAGACTGCAGTTGACGAAGAGTTGTTTCCTTGAAGTTAATTACATGTCTTAACATATATGATTCTATCAATAACTCATTTGAAATCATCTGTGTTAAAGTTTCAATAATTTGAGTAGGATTCTCTTATTTGATTGTTTAAGATTTTTTATTTCGTAATACTTTTGCTAAAAGAGATATAGCTAGATGTCTAAAAACTGTGACAATTTGGAGAGATTTGTAGAAACTGTGCTTTAGCGAGAACAACTCCGACAAGTTTTTAGTGTAGAGTTATTTAGTTACATTTTTGTCCAAGTTTTAATTTATGCAATTTTCATAAATTGTTTTCTTTTTTACTATCTTTGGGGCCTGTTTTGATGTAGTCTAGGATCTAAGAAGAACACGGTCTATGGAGCAGTGGTATTAGTCTATTTCTTTAATTATGTCATGTTATTTAATTCAGGTCAATTTATATTTTGTACAAGTTTAGAGACTTTTTAGTTATTATTAGAGAAGCTAGGGATTAGATTGCAATTTTACTTAACCCATGCATTAGGTTTTTAAATAACAGTGGATGATGAATTGAATTGATAATTGAAATAAAAATCTTTGCTGTTTTTGCCCAAATTTGATTACTTTTCGTTATTAGTGCACGAATCAACGAATTGAGATCACGTATTATTGATCTTGCTCGCTTTAGTCTACGTTAGTTGGTATTAGAGCATTCTTGGTAGAGACAAGTTGGTGTTCGAGAAACTATCTTAGATGAGATTTTTACCGAGAAGACATTACATAAGTTTACCGGTGAATTGATTTGTTGGTACAACGAATGGATGTATTGTTGGGTGCGATTGGAGTCCGTCGGTGTGAGGAAGGCGACTATAAGAATTGACATGGTAGAGTTGTGGACATGGGTGGTGCGAGTATTGGTGTGGAGTCGATCATGGAGGAGAACTCCAACGACGATAATTATTCTTTTGTCCTTTTCAACCCTGAACAACAAATAAATATTTGTTATTTGAGCTATAATGCATATTTCACATTTCGAGATCAATATGGTTCTCAAACAATCAAATTATGGATCAGATAACAAAATAGCATTAAAATCAACAACATATACTCAATTATGAACTCATAATTGGCGTAAAAAACGAGAAAATAGAATTAAAGCATTAAAAGTACAAATTACATCGTCGTCCAATATTAAAAATCCTAGCAAGTCATGTTCGAACAATATAAACACATATTTGACAGTGAGAACATCACCGTGGTTGAGAAAAAAGGAAGAAATCGAAGAATAGTAGATGAATCTTCAAGCACTAAATTCCATTATTTTTTTTTTTTTTTTCTAAAGCTGTTCCTCAACAAACAGTACTCGTGGGAACTATAACTCTCAAATTTATATCTTTCACGGTAAATTATCACATTACAATTATTGGCTGTAGTTTCAGCTATTAACACCAAAGTATGATGTATATATGTGACGAATAATTGCAGCAGTCAAGTATAAAAATAGAGGGGTAAAAAATAGAGAACAAAGAGGAGAGTGAGAGAGAGAGAGGTAGATTTCTTGAATTTTCTTGAATTGTTTCTTGTACTTGTACACAATGATAAGTGTATTTTGTACACTTGTTCCAACTTGTTTATTAAGACTTCTCTATGGTGAGAATGTAAATTCTATTAACTTTCTTTTCGTTTTTGTGTTTAGGATCAAACTCGAGTTTGGAGAGCACTGGATATGAAAGTGAGGAAAAGAGGCTCAAAGAAGGGAAAATGAACATGGAAATATTCGAGGCCCCGTTCGACCATGAAATGGGTGAGGCCACGAAAAAAGTTCAATTTTCACCTGCCTGCTCGAGCTAAAACCTTTAAAAAAACACGAGATCTCTGTTGGCTTTGAGCGAACGCTATGCAAAATTTCAAGCTCCTCTGTCAGCTTGAGGACGTCCCAAGAGTGTGGTTTAGCTATTTTTAGTATATTTTTGGGCCTTGTTTTGAAACTTCTGTGAACGAATTTTCAACCATAGTTTGACATAAATAAATACAAGAACTCTTGTACTTCAAGGGGCTCATTGTTGGAGAATTTTAAAGGTGAAAAGTGAAAACACAGGATTTTACTTGGGAGTTTACATCAACCATGATTTTTCTTGGTTTTCAAGTACCCGGTAGCTCGTATCTAGGTCTTTTGTATTTCTTATTTTATTTTGTCGGCCATTGTGATATTATATGAAAGTTTGTTTTGCCTTTAAATAAAAAAAAGAAATCCATGGCTTTCCACAATTAATTAGACTTTACAAATTCCTAGCAAGCGTATTCCAGATCACACACTGTAGTTGACCAAGACTGAATGGATAAAGTCACATAAACAAAGGGTGTATGATTCAATTATTCACCCATTTCAGATCTTTGGTGTTTGTTTAAGATTCAACAATTCAAGTGGAGTTCTCTTATTCAATCGTCTGACATTTTGTATTTTGTAAGATTTTCGTTAAAAGAGATTTACGTACATGTTCAACAACTATGATATTTGGGAGAGAGAGTTGTGGTTCAGTGTCTTCGAGAGAGAAAAAGACAAGGAAATTGCTTTATCTTACTCAAGGGAATCAAGTTTCAGCTCCATATCATCTAGTTTCAGATTCAGCCCAGATCCTTCGTTTCATGAGCAGAATCCTCAACTTGATGCTTATAATTCCACTACTGTAAATTTGCTCGGAGGCAAAATGGTAATAGCTGTGTGTGTATGTTTGTTTTTTTTTTTTTTTTTTTTTTAATCTTAAAATTTGATAAAAATCTTATTGGGATAGTTATCAAGCTTCTTACTTATAACTGAATCTATTAGCTATATAATCAAAGAACAAAAATTGTGGAATCAATGGTTTGTTATTTGTGTTTGAATTTTAGGAGTATTAGGAATCGAAGGAAAGAGAGGGAAAAAGAAGGCGGCAAATCGATTGAGGATAGAGCCCGCCATTCTTGATGACATCATCAACCTAAGTATTGCAGTCCCCCAGATACGAGCACCGCGGCAGTGTAAATTGTTAGAGAGTGAGATCCGCGCTCTCCGCATTGTCTCACGTGAAATCTTTCTTTCACACACCCTAATCTCCTTGAGCTTGAAGCTCCCATGAAGATCTCGTGGCAACATTCATGGGCAAGACGGAGATCTTTTTAAGCTTTTCGAATATGGGGATTCCCTCCCGAGGTCAATTATTTGTTCTTGGGGATATGTGGACTTTGGCAAACATGAGTTTAGAAACAATATGCCTTCTTCTAGCCTTCAAAATCAAATATCCCGAAAATTTCTTTCTATTAAGAGGAAATCATGAATGTGCTTCTATTAATAGGATATATGGATTCTATGATGAGTGTAAACGCTCGGTTCAACGTGAGACTATGGAAAGTCTTTACTGATTGTTTTAATTTCCTTCCGGTGTCATTTGCTCTTGTAGATGATAAAATACTTTGTATTCATGGTGGTCTTTCTCTTGATCTATGTAACTTGGATCAAATAAGGAACAATCCTCGTCCAACCGATGTTTCGACTACGGTTTGCTTGGCGACTTACTTTGGTCGGATCCCAGTACTGAAGTTAAAGGTTGGGGGACGAGCGAATGGATGAGCTCATACACTTTTGGTGCGGATAAGGTAACTGAGTTCCTAACAAAGCATGATTTGGACCTTGTTGTATGTCGTGCTCATATGGTCGTGGAAGATGGATATGAATTCTATCTTCGATAGATGACTAGTTACGTTATTTTTCGCTCCCAACTTTCGTGGTGATTACGATAATGTTGGTGCAATTATGAGTGTTGATGAAACTTTGATGTGTACCTTTCGGATCCTAAAACCAACCGAAAGAAGGCGCGCTGAAACCGGTGAAAAAGGTGGTTTTTTGTGAAGTGAAATTTGATCACAGCATTTTAGTTCTCCGAGAATGCTCAAGATGTCCTGTCATTTGCTGTGCCTGAGTATTGTGTCCACTGGTGAAATGTCCTTATACCATAATTTGTAGCATGCAATTTCTGATTAAACTGTGGAAATAAATTACTCGTTAATGTAAATTGCGATGCAGCTGTAGACCATTGCAGCCTTAAGTTGCCTTAGAGAACTCTTTTATTGAATTCTTAACTTGTTTCTTTGACCTGTGTTATATCACTGATTTAAATTAAAAAAAGAAAGAAAAAAGCAGAGCCTTTGATCTTGATGAAACAACTGAGAAGATGTGTTATATGATTGATATCTGAGGAAAGATAGAAACATAAATGTTGTTTTTGGTTAAGCAAATGGGATGTCAAGTTTGTTAAATATGATAAAGATGGTTTGCAACAAGGTTCTTCAACGATCAAATTCCTCACTTGTCTGTTTGGAACAGCACTCTATTCTTATTCACTAAAGAAGAAAATTTAATACGAAGTATCAAATTCCGCCCCACACAGAGTCTGAAGTCTCTTTTTTTTCCTTGTTATTTTACATGCTGTTGGGAAAAACGTGTGCCACCAGAATTGTTATTTCATTTTTTGATTTAAGTGAAACACGCCTTTGTAAGTGGAGGCAATTGATCTGATGATTACACGTGGAGGCATTTAAACCATGGGATGAATCTGGCGTCTGATATACTCCTTCAATTCATCTGGAATCTTCACTTCTGGCAGAGGAATTAGGGCTTCTTGGTGAAAATGCTCTTCGTCTTCTCTGTGTCTTCTTGTCTCTGAAATCTCTGAAATCTCCTTCTCATTCTTTTTCTTTTGTCAAAAGATCATCAATTGATGATTCTTGGTGATAGATAAAAGTCTTCTGACTTTTATGCTTAGTTGCCGAATCAAACTGAGTTGTGTTGTTCTTGAGTGAACAAAGAATGAGAGGGTGATTTTCGTACATGTTTGTGGTTTCTTGAGAGTTAAACCTTTGTGGTTTAAGGAAGTCTGTAATATTTGATATACTACTGCACTTGGTTGCCGATTGGTTATTTTAATGGTACTTGGAGCATATTCCACGTTGTGGATGCTCAACAGAGGATGTAGGTGTTAGATTTGGTCACCGAACCTCCGGGGCTTAGTAGAAAAAATTCCTTGTGTTCTTTACGTTTTATTTTGTTTACATTACTTAGATATGTTGAATGTTAATCTTCTTGAAAGTTAATAATGGTTCTTGGCCTTCAAAGTGGTATCGAGCTTTGGATTCTACTTTCGTATAAGAGGATCTCTCGAAAATCTTCAACGTCTGCATGCATTTAGGTATCCTTGGGTGAGATCTAACCTTTCTTTTAACTGTTCTTGTTAAATAGATATGTTTACTTGTGTTTTGTTTCCCTAAAATTGACTCCGCTCACAAAGAAACCCCCGGAGACTATTCTTTGTCCAAAGGCTCCATAAGAGGCCTTGGGAATCGAGATAAATCCAAGACGGTGTGATCCCGAGTTGTTTTTCTTGGAGACAAAACTTCGTGATCTGTTTGAATAGCCTGCTCATATTGTGTATATGAGTGATCAGATAGATTAGCCTGTTCATATTGTGTATATGATCTCACGAACTTGACTATAATCCGAAAATCTTCTTTGTGAATATATTCTCTTATAGTTTGCTAAGTAAACTTTCTGTAAAGTGTTTTTCAAAAGGTTTTGAAATATGTCTACAACAAGATTTGAGTTGAATATCTTTGATGGGAAGGGGATATCAATATGTGGGGTCAAAATTAAAAGCTATTTTGATGCAACAAAATGTGCTAAAGCTCTTAATGATTCTTGGCCCGATGATATGCCCGAAATTAAGAAGTCCGAACTAGAAGAAATTGTTCGAATACTATCTTTTACACTTATCCGATAATGTGATAAGAACCATAGGAGAGACTAGTACCATTGGCCGAATCATGGACCAAATTACGTATACATTATGTGTCAAAAACTATTCCAAACAAATGTTATCTTTTAAAACAATTCTTTTCTTTTAAAATGGACTCTTCCTCGACTTGGATGAAAATCGAACAGATTTACAAAACTATCCCAAGACCTTGCCAATTGTGATGAAAAGCTTTCACAAGATCAATTGGTCGTGGTTCTCCTAAATTTAATTAGTGATAGGCACAAAGATTTGAAAAATGCTCTAGAGTATGGAAGGATACCTTAACCATCGACATTATTATTAGTGCCCTTAGAAACAAGGATCTAGAGCTCAAATCGAAAATAGGGAGAACTTGAGAGGTGAGACCTTAGTGGTTAAAGGAAAAACTCGGAAAATCTGGTTTCCATTTTAAGAAAGATCAATCGAGGGAAAAAGAAGGGTCGGGGTAAAGAAAAGAATAGGAATAATGCTAAAGGGAAAAATGCTATTTTTGTGGAAAACAGGCATTTTATTAAAGATTGCTTCAAGAGACAAAATGAGCTAAAAGACAAGGGTACAAAGGAAGGTATCATTGTTTTAGCCTATAATAATGAAGAATTTGAAAATGGTGTTGTTCTTGTAATTTCGAAAGACACCTAAATCAGAATGGATCCTCGATTCAGTGTACCTTTCATATGTGCCCAAATAAAACCGGTTCACCAACTTTGAGAATTCGATGGGGGCCATGTGGTTATGGGAAATGATATGACTGTGACATTAAGGGAATAGGCGGTGTGAGTATAGTTTTAGAAAATGGAACCGACCGATTCTCCATAATACCGCACTAGTACCGATCTTGAGAGGAACCTTATATCCTTAGGAGTTCTTGATGATATGGAGTTTGATATTAGGATTGGAAAGGAAAAATCAATATCTTCAAAGATGGTGATTTAATCATCAAATCTGAGAAGAAACATGGTTTATATTTTCTAAAAACCAAGTCAATCCACAGTTTAACAGCAGCTACTTCAGATAAAAATCTATTTCTCTCAAAACTATGGCATGAAAGACTTGGTCATATAGGCAATAAAGGACTTAATTCTCTTCAGAAACAAGGTGTCTTTGAGAATGTAAATCTGTGTGATATTACTTCATGTGAAACATGCATATTAGGTAAGCAGGTAAAGCTCCCCTTTTCAAAGGGAACTCACAAGTCTGAAAAGATTCTTGATTATCTGCATGCTGATTTGTGGGGACCTGCTTCTGTGTGTACTCAATCTGGTTTTAGATATTATCTGTTAATCATTGATGATTTTTCTAGAAAATCTTGGGTTTTCTTGTTAAAAACTAAAGATGAAACCTTTTCTGTTTTTAAAACTTGGAAAACTCAAATTGAAAATCAAGTTGATCTTAAGATTAAGACCTTAAGAACAGATAATGGACTTGAATTCTGCAATTATGAATTTAATGAATTCTGTCACTTGCATGGTATTGTTAGACACAGAACTGTTACCTATACTCCTCAAAGAAATGGAGTTCTTTGAAAGGATGAACATGTAACTCTCCTAAATAAGGTAAGATGCATGCTCTTAACTTCCGGGTCCGCCTAAACTATTCGGGGTGAAACTGTTTTAAGCTTCTTTGCTTATCTATGTAATAGAAGTCCCTCCATTGCTTTTAAACTTTAAAGTCCCGTAACTGTTTTGGACCAAAAGACCATGAGACTACTCTCATCTTAAAGTCTTTGGTTGTGCCGCTTATGCTCACCAAAATATAGGAAAATTAGAGCCTAGGTCTCTAAGGTGTGTTTTATTAGGATATGGAGAAAACACAAAAGGGTATAGACTTTGGGTAAAAGAAGAGAGAGGATTTAAGGTAATAATTAGAAGAGATGTTGTCTTTAATGAGTCCTTGATGCCATGCTTGAAGGACACCACTCCTAATCTGAAAGATAGAGATGTTAGGATTGAGGTGGAGTCTCCCAGTTTAGGGATTGGAGAGGATATGGGAGAAAGAGAAAATATAAATCATCAAGATATAACTTTTCAAAATGATGAAGAATCTGTAGAAGGTGATACTGATACAGCAACTCTGCTTATTGATGAGTATCAACTCACAAGAGATAGACAGAGAAGGCAGATCAGACCACCTGCTAGATTCAATGATGATAATTTTGTCTCTTTTCTCACATATCAGGATGTGGTAGAAAGTGAGCCTCTCTCTTATGATGAGGCAGTGAACTGTAAAGACTCTTTAAACTGGAAAGCTGCTATGGAGGAAGAAATGTCTTCCTTAATGCAGAACAATACCTGAATTTTGGTTGAAAAACCTAAAAATCAGAAGGTAGTTGATTGTAAATGGATTTACAAGTTGAAAGAAAGTGAAGGTAGTATTAACAAAGTCAGGTTTAAGGCCAGGCTTGTTGCTAAGGGTTTTACACAAAGAGAGGGTGTTGATTATTCTGAAATTTTTTCACCTGTGGTAAAACATACTACTATTAGAATCATCTTGTCTCTGGTAACTCAATTTGGGTGGGAGTTGGATCAGTTAGATGTGAAAACTGCCTTCCTATATGGTGAGTTAGATGAAACCATTTACATGAATCAACCCTTAGGTTTTAAGAAAAAGGGTAAGTCTGACTTGGTCTGTCTTCTAAAGAAGTCTTTATATGGTCTGAAACAGGCTCCTAGACAATGGTACATAAGATTTGATACTTTTGTACAAAATCTGGGATTCAAAAGGAGCAAATATGATTCATGTCTTTACTGTAAAGGTTCTGGAGGTGCTAATTCTCTTTATCTTTTATTGTATGTTGATGATATGTTACTTGCCAGTCATGATAAAGATGAAATTAAAAGTATAAAGGATAAACTGAATTCTGAGTTTGACATGAAAGATTTAGGATCTGCAAAAAGAATTTTAGGAATGCAAATTAAAAGGGATAAGAAAAATGACATGCTTATTTTGAATCAACAATCTTATGTGATAAAAATTCTTGAGAAATTTGCTATGTCTGATACTAAGCCTGTTAGTTTACCTCTTGCAAATCATTTTAAGTTGTCCTCTGATTTTTGTCCAAATTCAAAAGAAGAATATGATAGAATGGAAAATGTTCCTTATGCTAATGTGATTGGATCTGTGATGTATCTGATGATTTGTTCTAGACCTGATCTTGCATACATCATTAGTGTATTGAGTCGATTCATGTCTAACCCTGGTGAATGCCATTGGGAAGCTCTTAAGTGGCTTCTCAAATACTTGAAAGGCACTTCAAATCTGGGTCTCGATCTTCGAAAATGTAAAGAAGGTATAACCCTTAGAGGTTATACATGACTACGACTTTTGCAGTGATAAAGATAATAGGAGATCCACATCTGCCTATTTCTTTACCTTATGTGGAACTGTAATCAGTTGGAAATCTCAACTTCAAAAGGTAGTAGCTCTATCCCTCTATCGAAGTCGAGTATATTCTTCTTCGCTCTTGTGAGAAAGGAAGGTATCGGCTTGAAGGTTTATTAAAGGAATTTGGCTTTGTTGATGAAAATGCTATTGTATTATCTCGATAATCAAAGTGCCATACATTTGAGTAAAAATCCTATGTTTCATGATAGATCAAAACATATAGATGTTAAATATCATTTCATAAGAGATATTATTTCAAAAGGCATTTTGAAACTTGAGAAGATTGCTACTCAATTTAATCCCTCTGATATGGGAACAAAAGTAATTCCTTTGAATAAGTTTAAGAATTGTCTAAAGATTCTTTCAATTGATCGAGTTGAGTCTGATTGATTTGTTTTCCTCCATTTAATTTGTTTTAATTTTCTTAATGTGTTCGAGCAATGAAACAGTAAGGAAATGTTCTAAGTGTCTGAAAGACAACCAATTCCTGGTAGCAAGGTAGAGCTGTTGGGAAAAACGTGTGCCACCAGAATTGTTATTTCATTTTTTGATTTAAGTGAAACACGCCTTTGTAAGTGGAGGCAATTGATCTGATGATTACACGTGGAGGCATTTAAACCATGGGATGAATCTGGCGTCTGATATACTCCTTCAATTCATCTGGAATCTTCACTTCTGGCAGAGGAATTAGGGCTTCTTGGTGAAAATGCTCTTCGTCTTCTCTGTGTCTTCTTGTCTCTGAAATCTCCTTCTCATTCTTTTTCTTTTGTTAAAAGATTATCAGTTGATGATTCTTGGTGATAGATAAAAGTCTTCTGACTTTTATGCTTAGTTGCCGAATCAAATTGAGTTGTGTTGTTCTTGAGTGAACGAAGAATGAGGGTGATTTCTGTACATGTTTGTGGTTTCTTGAGAGTTAAACCTTTGTGGTTTAAGGGAAGTCTGTAATATTTGATATACTCTGTACTTGGTTGCCGATTGGTTATTTTAATGGTACTTGGAGCATATTCCACGTTGTGGATGCTCAACGAGAGGATGTAGGTGTTAGATTTGGTCACCGAACCTCCGGGGCTTAGCCGAAAAATTCCTTGTGTTCTTTACTGCTTTTATTTTGTTTCATTATTTAGATATGTTGAATGTTAATGTTCTTGAAAGTTAATAATGGTTCTTGGCCTTTCACATGCATATCCATAAACCCTCGTGCACCTAAAAGATCCCTTATCTTCATCACTCATATTTTCTTTTAAATTAACAAACCCAAACAGAAGCGTATGAACTTTGTAGTATCACCCGCATGTGCAACTCAATCCCCGCAACAATGATGTCCACCTTCGTATTGAAATTATTGCCCAATAAAGCGCCCACCGGACCTTTGTCTCTTAGATCATAATAGAACTTTCCCAATTCTATTTCCATCCAGCCAAGTGAGCTGCACTTTTTAAAGTGGGGGTCCCAAATAGGGGTGGGCGGGAAGGGCTCTCGGGGTTCGCTTCAAATTTTTTTTTTCCTCAAACCACAATTTCGAACTTATTCTTATGAGAATCTAATATTTTTTATAAGTCATAGTAAATTTAAATTTAGAAGAAGTCATTGTACAAAAATAGAATATATATCTATTTTATCTAAAATTAAGTTATGTAGTTGATGAACATAAATTTAAACCCTTTTAATAGTGTTATATACAATTATTATTTGAACACGATATGTATGAACATGCAAATACCTTTATTAATTTTGTATTATCATTTGAAAAATGTGCCAATCATTTGTAATTTTGTATTATTAATTTTATTAGGCCAATAGGTCCAATTGTCTTACATTAAGAGTCAGTTTGGTATAATTTATGAACTAGTTTATTTGACCAAAGACTTATTTGATAAAAAAATAATTTATATTACAAAAAATTTTACCTTAATAGCTTGATATTTTTTACTATTCTTTGTCAAATAAACTATTTTGGTCAAATAAACTAATTTATAAATTATACCAAACAAACTCTAATTGATATTGGGTCAATAAAAGCAATTGTCATCCATTAAATTTACATTAAGTAAAAGTTAAATTATATATTAAAAACTAAAAACTAAAAAGAAAAAGAAAAAAATCCCACCCAAAAAGTTGGGGGTCCAGGTCCCCCAGGACCCCCCAACTCCGCCCCTGGATTCAATTGTTAACCCGTTTCAAATCTTTTTGTAGGTTTCAATATTTCAAGCGGGATTCTCTTTTTCGATTATTGAAGATTTTGTATTTTGTAAATTCTTTGTTCAAAAGATATAGCTAAGATGTCTCACAATTATGACAATTGGGAGAGAATTGTGAAGCTGTTCTTCGAGAGAAGAACCCGGCAAGAAGCTTTTATATTCCTCGAGGGAACCAAGTTTCAGCTCCATATCCTCCAGTTTTATAACCGAGCCAGCTACTCCGATTCATGATTATCAGAATATTCAACTTGGATCTTCTTCCAATACGGTAAATGAAACGGATTGGGAGAGATTGCTGCCGTCTGATTATGAGGACATCATTGCCAGATCTGTGAATCCTGTGGCCTATGCAACCAAGAAAGATCTGTATTTGAGTCTTTGTGACTCTCCTATTTTACTTGATGGAGGCAAAATGGTAACATCTATCTGTGTGTGTGTTTACCATTAATTATCACCGTGGTATGTGTATAATGTTATTCAGATAGAATTATTTCAATTTATCTAATGTTCATAAATTTTTATTTGAAGTTTGTGAGAGAATATGAATTTTGGTTCAAACCGAACACTAATCGAGCTAAAAAAAATTGAAATAAAATACGTTACAGATTATTGACCTCGTCTAGGAAGTAGGAACAAGATAAATGTCCTTTTGGCAGCTTAGCTAAAATTTGACAGCTCTGTGCTTGTAGTATTACTAATGTACAAGGAATAATGTTTGAACATTGATACATGGCAGAGCTTTCAACTTGATAAAACAACTGGGAAGAAATGTTACAAGATTGGATTAAGGAAACTCGAAATTTTAAAGGCTGATATACGAGGCAGGATAGAAACACAGATGCTGTCCCCAAAGACTCGTTATGCAGCTTATCTGGTATTCAATTTAGGTAAGCATTTCAAGGGCTTTAAATCTGCAAAAGGGATTATCAAGTTCGTTAAGTATGATGAAGATTATGAAGCTGAAGCGCGAGCTGCTACCTTGTATCTTCAACCAGTAAAAGCTAAAAATGGGAAGATAGCAGTGAGGAGATCTGATGGACGCATGGAGGTACAGTTGGGAATGTTTTATAATGATCTAGGAGAAGATGGCCCGGTGGAGGCCCGGCTGTTGGCAAAAATTACATTAGGATTGGCTTCATTGTTCGATGGATTGAGTTTCGACCTACTACAAATGCGGAGATAGAGTTTGTTCCAAAAAAAAATGTGGGAAACAGAAGAAAAGGGATCTTTTCAAACTTGAGGATTTCTGGATAACAAGGAAACAATTTGTGTGTGTATCCCTGATTTGCTTTTCTTTTCCTTTCTTTGATATGCATGTGTAATGACAAGAAAAAATAGACTTGAGACTTGGGGGGTGGACTTTCGTATTATGTATGAAAATTTCTTCTTCAGTGAGTAAAAAAAACGTGTTGTTGATAATATCGATATCAAACTAATCATTCTTCAGCGAAATCTTATGTAGATAGTATTATCAACTACTTGCAACTTCTACAAAATCCTCCCTCAAAATAATTCGACAATGCGGCCTTATTTAAACCTAGGTTGAACAATAAATACCCAACTCGTATTTGAGTACCACTCTTTCCACTTCATGTGAATACCGTATTCCTATATATCCACTTTCTTTTTTTCCCAGATCACCTTTTATTTATATTCCACACAAGGGCTACTGAACGGCTTGATCTTAAAGTTTAAATTATTAGATGAGGTCACGTGCATATTATTTAAATATTATCTTCCAAATATTTGAGCTAAAAAAGTCCACTCTCTGCTGGTGGTTGTTTTTAGTGTTGAATCAAAGGAAAAGTTGTCTCAGAGATCTTTTCAGTAACTGGCCTATTCTTGTGTGTTTGGCCAATGGCATTTGGACGCATAACAGTTGGAGTGTGGTCATGGCATGAGCCATGACTTTTTAAAGTGTGGGGTCCCAAATAGGGTGGGCCGGGAAGGGCTCTCGGGGTTCGGGGCGCCACCAAATTTTTTTTTTTTCCTCAAACCACAATTTCTCGAACTTATTCTTATGAGAATCTAATATTTTTTTATAAGTCATAGTAAATTTAAATTTACAAGAAGTCATTGTACAAAAATAGAATATATATCTATTTTATCTAAAATTAAGTTATGTAGTTGATGAACATAAATTTAAACCCTTTTAATAGTGTATATATACAATTATTATTTGAACACGATATGTATGAACACGCAAATACCTTTATTAATTTTGTATTATCATTTGAAAAATGTGCCAATCATTTGTAATTTTGTATTATTAATTTTATTAGGCCAATAGGTCCAATTGTCTTACATTAAAGTCGGGTTTAGTATAATTTATGAAACTAGTTTATTTTGACCAAAGACTTATTTGATAAAAAATAATTTATATTACAAAAAATTTTACCTTAATAGCTTGATATTTTTACTATTCTTTGTCAAATAAACTATTTTGGTCAAATAAACTAATTTATAAATTATACCAAACAAACTCTAATTGATATTGGGTCAATAAAAGCAATTGTCATCCATTAAATTTACATTAAGTAAAAGTTAAATTATATATTAAAAACTAAAAAACTAAAAAAGAAAAAAGAAAAAAAAATCCCACCCAAAAAGTTGGGGGGTCCAGGTCCCCCAGGACCCCCCAACTCCGCCCCTGTTTCCATCCATCCATCGAGTCTCCTTACTGCAGTCTGACCATTTCCGTCCTTGTTTGGTTGAAGGTCCACAATAGTAGCTCGCTTCTCGGCATCAACATCTTCATCATATTTAACAAACTTGATTATCCCATTTGCAGATCCGAGGCCCCTGATATTTTTCCTAATTTAAATACAAGATAAGCTCCATAACGAGTCTTCCAGAACAATGTTTTTATCTTCCCTCGGATATCAAGCCTCCTAACATTTCTAAACTCTGCCACCATTTAGAATCTGCACATTTTATAATACGTGTTGCCTTTTAATGTGTATGCAATTTCCAAATGAAATTTGAAAGCAAAAATAGTGATGGAGACCTGGAGTCTTTGCGAAACATCCATAGCTCGTGATCTTCGGAGGTATATTCACTTCATGAAACTTTGAGTTCTGTTGCTCCAATCATATAACATTTCTCTGTTATGTTATCAAGATAAAACTTCTGCATGTGTCAATGATCAAATAAGTTCTTGTATTTTCAATATTAAACAGTGACGTAATATACATGAATAAAATAAACACGACTGGGGGGGAGGACGACTAGATTGTTCAATGCGCAAGAAATTTCAGTTCGGAAAGAATAGGAATCCAAAAAATGTGTTTTCATAAAGTAATTGTTGTTTGGTTGTAGTCAAAAAGTACTTGTCGACAACCAAAAAAAAAAAAAAAAATTTCACAGAGTTTTTGTAAGCTGTTTTAGAGGAAGCTCAGGTTTTGGACTTCTTAAAAATTTCTAAATTCAACTTATACCAGAAGTTGAAATGCTCATTTATATAACTGTTAAATTGAAAATATTATCCTTACCATATTTTAATTAAATGTCAAGTACATCCACACATCAATATTTAAAAAAAATAAAAATTGAATCCAAATTACAACACATACAATAAGACATCTTTAAATTTCTACAAAAGAGTCCAAAAACTCGTGTAATTGTTATTAAAAGTATTTGAAAAATATCGAGTAATTAGGTATTGAGATTTCTAGTGCAAATATTTACAAAAAAT
This sequence comes from Forsythia suspensa, assembly GCA_023638005.1. Lineage (NCBI taxonomy): Eukaryota > Viridiplantae > Streptophyta > Magnoliopsida > Lamiales > Oleaceae > Forsythia > Forsythia suspensa. The sequence continues at coordinate 53,908,104 of CM042675.1, forward strand.
TCAATTTGTTCTAATAAAATGTATTTGTTAGTATACGCAAAGTCATAAAGAAATATTGCATAATTCATAAACCATTACATGGGTGTATGCATTGATCTAGATTTAAAGGAATAAATTTTAAATAATATGAATCGGAGTTGCCGGTTCTGATATAAACCTAGAGGATATAGAGCTGGAACTTGATTCACAAATTGTCATGATTTTTCTCTCTTAAGACAGTTTCCACAAGTCTTTCCCAATTGTCATAGTTTTTTGACATATCACTTTTCAAAAAACCGTTGCAAAATCCAAAATCTTGAACAATCGAACAAGAGAATCCCGCTTGAATTATTGAACTACTATAATGATAAGAATCGTACATGCTTTGCTGTTTAAGTTTTTGATGGATAATAACGAAAGTCTTCCTCAACTGCAGCCTAGGTATTAATTTTCGATGTAAACAGGTTGCATTGGGTTTGAATATTAACTATAAAGACAAAGCAAGACGTATAAATCTAGGCTGGAATTTTTGAAGAGGTCAGATTTTTTATTTTAAAAAGATGATATGGAAAGTTTTACATGATACTTCATCAGATACTTTCTTATTTGTTACTATCTGTTAAGACAAAACAGTAATGCTAACTAATATGTCTGAAAGTTGTATTCCATACTCATCATGCAGACTTTCTACAACATTTTTTTTATTTCTAATAATTCGAGGACGCGTATTTATCTTCTAGTTGATTTTCGTACCTATTCCACTTTATTAACGAAAATGAACAATATAAACAATTAATGGTTTGAAAATGAACTATACATGCTTTGATGTTTGAGTTTCTGATGGGTAGCAATAAGAGGAAAGAAAGCAATAAAGACTGAGTTGAACATCTTGGGTTGGTTTCTAGAGCTCTAGTCCATTTCCTAAGACATGAGCTCAACGTGTTATGAAGTAGGCTATATCTTGTGGCACGAGTTCGGCCTTTTGAGCTCAAATGCTTCATGGCTTCTTTCACTCTTCAACGTGATAATATATAAGACAAATGTTCATTCTTTTAGTTTGTCGACTTTTTTTTCTATTTGCAGTCGAAGTTTGGTCCCCAAGAGATTTGTCTTTTAAGTGTTTTTTTTTCCTTGACGACTAGGGAATTAGTTCGAGGGTTTATGATAATAGCATATTTGGCTTAACTTATAAATAAGTCGTAGGCTAAACATGTTAAAAACCTTAAAAATGTTAGTTTTTGATCTATAAATAAAAAAAGTTACATAGTTCGACAATAAAGTATGGGCTACTATCAAAATAAATAACTCTTATTGTTTTAGTTAGAAGTAATTTGTTTTAAATTTAACCAAACATCTTGGGCATGATTGGCTAAGCTTGAAAAGTTTACTTATAAGTAAATAGGTAAGTTTTACAATAAGTAGTTTTTGTATTGAACAAAAATTGTTAAGAGTAATATAAGAGGTAGTTTATAAATAAGCATGTAATTTAAACATGGTTAATTGGGGACAAAATTTATATTATTAATTTAAAAGGCCCTAAAAGAGAGAAATAATTTAGACTATTTTACCTTTATATATTACAACTTTGAAGTATTTTACCCTCCTACATTAAATTAAAAAATTCAAAACCCTTTCATCTCCCACCATTAAGGCCCCAAAAGGGAGAAACAATTTTAGACTAGTTTACCCTCATATATTACAACTTTGAACTATTTTACCCTCATATATTAAATTAAAAAATTCAAAACCCTTTAATCTTCAACTATTATTAAACAAAATAAGTTGTTTGGGACCTTTGGACAATTTATCTTAATTTTTTTAACTTCAGTTACAACTTTGGACTATTTTACCCTCATATATTACAACTTTAGACTATTTTACCCTTCTACATTAAATTAAAAAATTCAAAACTCTTTTATCTCTCAGACTATTTTACCCTCCTACATTAAATTAAAAAATTCAAAACCCTTTCATCTCACATCATTATTGAACAAAATAAGTTGTTTGGGACCTTTGGACAATTTATCTTCATTTTTTTTACTGCAGAATACAAAGGATCATATGACGATTCCAAAAACCTTTTATTTTCTATCATTATTGAACAAAATAAGAGGTTGTTTGGAGCCTTCGGATAACTTATCTTCAATTTTTTTTAACTGCAGAATACAAAGGGTTATATGATGATTATGTAATGGTTATCATATGAGATATACATGTTTTGTACCATCCAAATCTTCCAAGTGATAAGCTCCATTGGACAATACATTTTTCACTTTATATGGTCCTTCCCAATTGGGTAACCATTTTCCGTATTTTGGATCTTTACTATCCAAAGGCAATATGGTCTTCCAGACTAACTCGCCTACCTTAAAATATTTCACTATGACTTTTTTTTATTATAGTACCTGGTCATTTTTTGTTTTTGAATTTGTAGTTTATTTAGGACGTCCACCTTCACTTCATCCAATTCTAACAAATTTTGGGCCAAAGCTTCTGCATATTGCTCTCCGCTCAGATTATTTTGCAAAGCCACTCTAATTGATTGTACATTAATTTCCATAGGCAATACTGCCTCTTGCCCGTAAGCAAGTTGAAATGGAGTAACCTTCGTACTTGATCGTGGAGACGTTCTATACGCCCATAAAGCCTTGTTCAAACATTCATGCCATGTCCTGGCGTTTACCTCTATCATCTTTCTTATAATGTTTTTTAAGACCTTATTTGTGGATTCTGCTTGGCCATTGGCCTGAGCATAATAAGGCGTGGAATTCACCAATTTGATGCCGAATTCTCCCAAAAATTGCTTCACTTGATCTCCATTTAAAGAAGTTTCATAATCTACTACTAAGGTTTGCGGTATCCCAAACCTATAAATTATGTGATCTTGGATGAATTTGATGACTTCCCTTTGTGAGTTTCCTTCAGCGAGATGGCCTCTACCCATTTGTGAAACAAATCTGTAGCTACTATGATGAAATTGTGCTGCTTGGACGAAGGACGATATATTTTTCCTATCAAATCTATAGCCCAACCTCTAAAAGGCCAGTGTTTTATGATAGGTGTCATTTTTCTTGATGGTACCCTTTGAATTGGTCCATGCTTTTGACATGCTAAATAGCTCTTTGTATATTGGATGCATAGTTCGCCCATTTTTGGCCAAAAGTATCCGCTCCTAATGATTGACCATCTCATTTTTTGGCCAACTTGGTGTGCCCCACATATTCCTTCGTGCACTTCTGTCATAATTGTTTTGGTATCGCTTAAATTAACACATTTTAACAAGACTCCATCTACGCGTTTTTATTTAAATCTTTGTCTATTAACACGTAATTTAGGGCGCGCAACCTAATTTTCCTTTCATTTTTTTTATCGATTTTTCTAGAAACTCTTTTATCTCTTCCTTCCGATCTACCACATTTCCATCTTCTATGTAATGGATGTTGAATTTTTTTTTTTGCCCTTCGTTGTGAAGTAGGCATCATCACCCCATATTCGCACACGGATTCCGCGTTTAATATTTTCGAGTACCACAAGCCATTTGAGCCAACTCATTAGCTAAATCATTGTATATTCTATTTATATATTCAAGCTCTACTTGGTCAAATTATTTTAGTAATTCTCGTGCGATTTCATATAGACTTATAACAGAGTCGCTTTGACATTAAATGTGCCACTCAATTGGTTAATTACTAGCTGGGAATTACCTTTAACAATCACGTTTTTAACTTTCGTTTCTAGTAATAACTCTAGGCCCCACTATAAGTGTTTCATACTCGGCCTGATTATTGGTGCACAAATCATTTAACGTAAAGAAAAATTGATAATTTACACCAAAAGCATCTATTAATGCTATACCTACTCCTGCTCCTTTGGATGTCTTTGAACCATCAAAATATAAAGTCCATGGTTTTATTTCGCACTCCATGGTTTTATTTCGCATGAGATCGATGCCTAGTTCCATTTCATTTGGGATGTTGACGCATGGATGATCAGCTAAAAAGTCAACCAATACCTGATTTTTGACAGCATCGAATTTTGAATTCAGACAAAGGCCCAAAGTCCAAAGACCAATCATTTGATGCAAAATAGGGCGAGAAAATATGTACTTGATTAGATTTATTTTGCACACTAAATACATAGTCTCAGGTCGAAGATAAGCCCTTAATTTTGTACATGTAAAATAAAGAGCTAAACATAACTTTTCTATAGCTGTGTAATTACATTCACATTTGGTCAACTGTTTACTGAGATAATAGACTGTCTTTTCTTCGCCTAACTGGTCTTTCCGAGCGACCATACCAGCTATAGATTCTTGCTCAGCCGATATATATATCTTCATTTGCCGTTATTGAATAGGTGACACCAAGACTGGTGGGTTAGTAAGTAAGTTTTCAGGCTGTCAAAAACCTTTCGATTTTCTTTGTTCTAGACGAATTCGTCCTGACCCCTAAGCTTTAGGATAGACGAAAATGCTTTTGTTTGCCCTACACAATTAGAGATAAAACGCCTTAAAAAATTGACTTGTCCCAAGAATTTTTGCAACTCTTTTTTATTGTCAAAGCGACTTGGCCTCTAAAATGGCTTTTGCTTTATTTTTATTAAGCTCAATTCTCCTTTTGTGCACCAAGAAACCTAGGAGATTTCTGCGTTAACACCAAATGCACATTTTAAAGGATTCAACTTTAATTTATATTGTCTTATTCATTTGAAATGAGCGTTTCAATTGGCAAAGATGATTTTCTTCTCTAAGTGATTTGATTACTATGTCATCCACATATATACTCGATAAATTCGTCAATCATATCATGAAATAATATAGTTAACGTTAATTTTATTATTAAGATTGGAGTTGAGACTAATTAATTAGTTTATATTTGAGTAACAAATTAAATTTTACTTAAAAATAAAAATAAAAATAAATAAAGCCTGCATAATAAATTTGCAATAAATAATTTATTGTTTTCTATTCGCGTACTAAATCCAGCTTCACGTAAAATTGTACGCCTCATCGGATGATTCGAATTCTTGACCAGCGTGAGAAATGACACTGATAGTCACTTGAGGAACATATACATTATCACCACTCTCAAATTTCATCCCTACAAAAATGTACCGAAATAAAATAAATCATTTATACATGTAAATAAAAAAAATAAAAAAATATTAATAATGTTACAAATAACTTGCAAATTAAAATAAATTTGTACAAATAAACAAAAATAAAAATAAATTAATAATTTATTACTAACCTTTGAAAATATGAAAACAATAAGTGAGAGACAAATTTGGTAAAATAAATTTAGAGAACAAAAGTGATTAAAAACGTTTGATGTTGACCAAATTTGGATAAAGTAAATAAAACGATTGAGTTGGCTAAATTTCAATAAAAATATATATTCTGATGAGAAGGAAAAAATATGTATTTTAATGAGGTAAAGGAAAAAAATGTATTTTGATGAGAAAAAATTATTCCGTTTAGTGATGTATAAAATAGGTGAAAACGAATAAATGAAATGGATTTTTGTTTTTGGGGTGGGCTAAATTAAATAGGGGCGGGTAAAAGTAAATGTTGGGGAGGGGCGCTGTTTTTCGGCTGGGGATGCCTGACATTTGCGGGGGTGGGGTGTGGGGCTGTACATTAATTTTTTTGTCGAATGACCGCGTGTCGGGAAAAGCTTCTGGACCCCGAATCGGGGTCCAGATCTTTTCTCTATATATTTATATTTATATGTGTTCTAATTAATGAGGCGTTAAATTTGATTAGGATTTCCTGCAAGTTTCCTCGAGGGTTCCAGATTATTATATATAAAATATACAATTAAAAAATTCCTAATTATACTGCTGCTAGCTGCCCAACATTGACTTTCCAAATTTCTTAGCAAGCGTATTCCACACCATACACTGCCCTTGGCTCAATTATTCACCTATTTCAGATCTTTGGTGTTTGTTTAAGATTCAACAATTCAAGTGGAATACTGTTATTCGATCATTCGAGATTTTGTATTTTGTAAGATTTTTGTTAAACGAGATTTACGTAGATGTCTAACAACTATGACAATTGGGAAAGACTGGTGGAAGCTGTGCTTAGGAGAGAGAAAGACAGGGAAATTGCTTTATCTTACTCAAGGGAATCAAGTTTTAGCTCTATATCCTCTAGTTTCAGAGTCGGGCCCGATCCTTCATTTCTCGATGACATCATCAACCGGTTATTGCAGTCCCGGAATACGAGCACTTTGCGGCAGGTGCAGCTGTTAGAGAGTGAGATCCGCGATCTCTGCACTGTCTCACGTGAAATCTTTCTTTCACAGCCTAATCTTCTTGAGCTTGAAGCTCCCATGAAGATCTGTGGCAACATTCACGGGCAGTATGGAGATCTTTTAAGGCTTTTCGAATATGGGGGATTCCCTCCCGAGGTCAATTATTTGTTCTTAGGGGGATATGTGGACTATGGCAAACAGAGTTTAGAAACAATATGCCTTCTTCTAGCCTTCAAAATCAAATATCCCGAAAATTTCTTTCTATTAAGAGGAAATCATGAATGTGCTTCTATTAATAGGATATATGGATTCTACGATGAGTGTAAACGTCTCTTCAACGTGAGACTATGGAAAGTCTTTACTGATTGTTTTAATTGCCTTCCAGTGGCTGCTCTTGTAGATGATAAAATACTTTGTATGCATGGTGGTCTTTCTCCTGATCTAATTGACTTGGATCAAATAAGGAACATTCCTCGTCCAACTGATGTTCCTGACTCTGGTTTGCTTTGCGACTTACTTTGGTCGGATCCTCATAGAGAAGTTAAAGGTTGGGGGATGAACAATAGGGGGATCTCATACACTTTTGGTCCGGATAAGGTAACTGAGTTCCTAACAAAGCATGATTTGGACCTCGTATGTCGTGGTCATCAGGTCGTGGAAGATGGATATGAATTCTTTGCTGATAGACAGCTAGTTACATTATTTTCTGCTCCCAACTTTGGTGGTGAATACGATAATGCTGGTGCAATTATGAGTGTTGATGAAAATTTGATGTGTACTTTTCAGATCCTGAAACCAGCTGAAAGAAGGCAACTATTTTTTGTGAAGTGAAATTTGATCGTGGCATTTTAGTTCTCAAGATGTCCTGTCATTTCCTGTACCTGAGTATTGTGTCCTCTGGTGGAATGTCCTTAGACCAAAAGTTTTAGTGTGCAATTTATGATTAGACTGTGGAAATCCAGTACTCTTTTATGTAAATAGATGCAACTGTAGACTATTGCAGCCTTAATTAAGTTGCCTTTCTTAGAGAACTCTCTTATTGAATTCTTGTCTTGTTTCTTTGACCTGCATTATATCACTGATTTAAGTTAGAAGAAAAGAAAGAAAAAAGCAGAGCCTTTGATCTTAATGAAACAACTCAGAAGATGTGTTAATATGATTGATATCTGAGGAAAGATAGAAACATAAATTTTGTTTTCGTTAAGCAAATGGGATGTCAAGTTTGTTAAATATGATAAAGATGGTTTGCAACTAGGTTTTATAACCATCGAATTCCTCAGTTCTCTGTTTGGAATAACACACTATTCTTATTCACTAAAGAAGAAAATTTAATACATAGTATCAAATTCCCCCCATACACAAAGTCTGAAGTCTCCAATTTCTTGTTATTTTACATGCATATCCATAAACCCTCGTGTTTGAAAAGATCCCTTTTCTTCAGTTTCTCACATTTTTCCTGCATGTGTAATGACAAGAAAAAAGAGACTCAAGACTTGGGGCCTGGGGTGGACTTTCGTATTATGTATGAAATTTTCTTCTTAAGTGAATAAGAAAAACGTGTTGTTGATAACATGGGTATCAAACTTTGTCATAAATAGGTGATTTTCTTGTAGTGATGTCTAAATAACCTGATAAACAGTAACTATGATTGTCTTGACGCCCGCTGCAAAGTTTGTTAATTATTAAAATTGATATACACAACCTATTCAATCCCCCTTCTAAGTTGTTTTTTCTCTAGTCTAGAATTTACAACTCTTTTCATACGGGGGACACCATATCTTTTATTCCCTCCGAGTATGAAACCAACACGTCAACAAGGGCGAATTCTTATACATAACAGCCACCCCTATACACATGTATCTTCTTGTTTCTAATGAACATTTTTACTCAGCTTTTTCCATATTTTTAAACTCTTCAATAACCTACTGAATTGACTGTTGGAATCCCACCCGAAGTCATTAGCCTCACCCTTTTCAGGTACCTCGGGTAGTCATTATCGGGTACTCTGAGATTCAAGTGACATGTCATCGGGCTATATGGGGTGAAAGTACAAGTATCTTCTGATGATGAAAAGTTTAACAACTTGCATATGTCCAAAAGGTAGCAAAATGTTATTAAAGCATACAAAAACTAGAAAAAACGATATAACGAATTGACAATAAGCACATATTCAATTTAACAAATGGCCAATATATAATATCAAAGAATATAATTTTGAACATGATGAACCTGTAACAAAGTCAATTTTCCTGAACCTGTAATTTTTTTAATTGAGGTTTTCATACCCATAATGCAGACATTTCCAAATTCCACAACATTTTTTTATTTCTAATTCGAGGACGCGTATATATCTTCTAATTGATTGACGTGTCTATTCCACTTTATTAATGAAAATGACCAATATAAACAATTAATTGTATGAAAATGAACTATACATGCTATGATGTTTTCAGTTTGGGTAATTACATTCACACAATACTTTTTATTTTTTGCACCACATGTTTAATTACATTTAACATTCTTAATCTTTTAACATTATAGCACTCATGTCCCAACTTTTTTTTATCACATTTTTATCTTCAAACTTTTTATTAATTAACACATCTTGTGTTTGATAACAGTTTCCGTAAAAAATATTTGTTGAGAATTCCTAAAAGACTTATTTGTCTGTCATATTTTTAAATAAACAATAGATACAAAAGTACGATAAAATATTTTTTCCTCATTTCAAAGCACGTAAACAAAATATCTCGACATAAACCATCATCCATGATGAAATATGCTAATTATTGAAAGTTAAAGATAAAAATTCGATGACAAAAAGTTAAGAATATAATTGCAATAATGAACAAAAGTTGAGGATCTTAAGTACAATTAAAATGTGGTGCACTTATAATAAATTGTAGTGTGAATATAACCACCCTTTGAGTTTTTGATGGGTAGCAAGAAGAGGTCCTCTTCAACTACAGCCTAAGGTATTAATTAGTATGTAGAAAACAAAGATTAAGATGTGGTAGACGCGTTTTAATATAAGGATACGACGGTTGAAGAAACTCAAATACCAAGTAAATAGTGTTTGAAGAGATTTTAATCGAGTTTTGGCTTAATTGTAACAGAATTGCTTATCAGATGACTCTAGGCGCCTTGTACTTAAAGAAATTGCTGGTTAGGTAGTAACTGCCTTAACTTGACTGTTACTTATGTATCCTAAAATTTTGTGCACTATACACAAGATTTTAGTTCTTATTAGACAGATTGGATGGTTTGCAGAATTCCGTGGAACTTATGCACTGGAATCGCACCGATGTTCAGGTCTAATCATAGTTCTTAATTGGTAGATAAGTTTGTTGTGAACGTGCATTTATGGGAAAGAAAGCAATAAAGACTTTGTTGAACATCTTTGGTTGGTTTCTAGAGCTGCACGTTCTTGAGTGTACAACACGCTACTATGATGAGCTCGTCCATTTCCTAAGACATGAGCTCGACATGTTATGGAGTCGGCTATATCTTGTGGCATGAGTTCGGCCTTTTGAGCTCAACTGCTTCATGGCTTCTTTCACTCTTCAACGTGACAATATATAAGGCAAATGTTCATTTCTTTTAGTTTGTCATCTCGTTTTAATGTTTCTTTTCTATTTGCAATCGAAGTTTGGTCCCCAAGAGAATTGTCTTTTTAGTGTTATTTTTTCTTGATGACTAGGGAATTAGTTCAAGGGTTTATTATAACAGCATATTTGGCTTCAACGTGGTATTCTATGATGAGTGTAAACGTCACTTCAACGTGAGACTATGGAAATTCTTTATTGATTGTTTTAATTGCCTTCCAGTGGCTGCTCTTGTAGATGATAAAATACTCTATATGTATGCGTGGTGGTCTTTCTCCTGATCTACGTAACTTGGATCAAATAAGGAACATTCCTTGTCCAACTCATGTTCCTGACTATGGTTTGCTCTGCAATTTACTTTGTTCAGATCCTAGTAGAGAAGTTAAAGGTTGGGGGATGAACGATAGAGGGGTCTCCTACACATTTGGTCCGGATAAGGTATCTGAGTTCCTAATGCTGCATGATTTGGACCTTCACATAAGTTCCTAAACCATTGAAATGATCTTCACGTAACACCCAGATTACGCAAAACATCGCATCTTTGGGGCCTCTGTTACTCGTGGCTCAAACCTTATAATCACAAGAAACTAGAACCTCGTTCAACCCCCTGTGTCTTCCTCAGATACTCGTTAAACCAAAGTGCGTACCATTGCTACGACCGCACCAATGATAAATTATGTCTCACGGCATGTTGATTTTGTCGAATGTGTCTTTCCATTTGCATCCCATTTGTGGCATCTATCCAGTTGTCGGCCCCTTCTCCAATTCCAAGTCATTCGTCAGCTCCATATATTATTCATCCTAATCCACCGTCACTAATTTTCGCATCCACATCCAACTCAATTTCCATTCCAAATTTCCTGACGCTGCGCCCAGGCCATCATTCACCAAACAACACCCATATGCATGCCACCTCCACCACACCTGATCAAGTATTCCACAAATTAACTAGACTTTATAACTGTTTTTCATGTTTATCCAATTTTCGGTTATTGTATTTAAAATAATAGTAAATACAATTCATAGGCTTCCACAATTAAGTAGACTTCCCACAATTAATTGAACTTTATTGCAGATATAGTTTTATAGTTCAAGTCTTGTTTTATGAGTAATGATTTAATGTTTCTAGTGAGCACTTCTTATTTTGCCCACTGGACACTTGTCTAGTGGGATCTTCGATCATTACCCCTTGTTTTATTCTATATATATATATATAAATGTTCTAATTAATCAAGCGTTTATTACACTGCATCAAATTTTTTTTATTAGAAATATCCTTCAAGTTTCCAGATGATTATATAAAATAAACAATTAGAAAATTTCCTCTTTTTTAAAGTTTAAATATATAATAATTAACCTTTAACCACCTTTTATATGTATAAAATCACACAACAAAGCGTGTGTGATTCAATTATTAACCCATTTCAGATCTTTAGTGTTAAGATTCAATAATTTAAGTGCAAATCTTGTATTCTATCAGTGGAGATTTTGTATTTTGCAAGATTTTTGTTAAAGGAGATTTACATAGATGTCTAACAACTACGACAACTGGGAGAGAATTGTAGAAGCTGTGCTTCGAAGAGAACATGACAGGGAAATTGCTTTATCGTACTCGAGGGAATCAAGTTTCAGCTCCAGATCCTCTAGTTTCAGTTTCGGGCCAGATCCTCCGTTTCATGGGCAGAATCCTCCACTTGATGCTTATAATTCCACTACTGTAAATTTGCTTGGAGGCAAAATGGTAACATTTGTGTGCGCGCGCGCGTTTTTATCATTAAAATTTGAAAAAAAATCTTATTCTGATAATTATCAGGCTTCTTACTTATAACTGAATCTATCAACTATATAATCAAAGAACAAAATGCTAATACAGAGTTATGAACTCATTATTGTGGAATCAATGGTTTGTTATTTGTGTTTAAATTTTAGGGAGTTTTAGGAATCAAAGGAAAGAGAGGAGAAAAGAAGGCGAAAAAGGGAAAGGGGATACAGCCTGCCATTCTTGGTGACATTATCAACCAGTTATTACAGTCCCGGCATACGAGCACCGTGCGGCAAGTACAGCTGTTGGAGAGTCAGATCCGCACTCTCTGCACTGTCTCTAGTGAAATATTTCTTTCACAGCCTAATCTCCTTGAGCTTGAAGCTCCCATAAAGATCTGTGGCAACATTCACGGGCAGTATGGAGATCTTTTAAGGCTTTTCAAATATAGGGGATTCCCTCCCGAGGTCAATTATTTGTTCTTAGGGGGATATGTGGACTATGGCAAACAGAGTTTAGAAACAATATGCCTCCTCCTTGCCTACAAAATCAAATATCCCGAAAATTTCTTTCTATTAAGAGGAACTCATGAATGTGCTTCTATTAATAGGATATATGGATTCTACGATGAGTGTAAACGTCGCTACAACGTGAGACTATGGAAAATCTTTACTAATTGTTTTAATTGCCTTCCAGTGGCTGCTCTTGTAGATGATAAAATACTCTGTATGCATGGTGGTCTTTCTCCTGATCTACATGACTTGGATCAAATAAGGAACATTCCTCGTCCAACTGATGTTCCTGACATTGGTTTGCTTTCGGATTTACTTTGGTCGGATCCTAGTAAAGAAGTTAAAGGTTGGGGGATGAACGATAGGGGGATCTCATACACTTTTGGTCCGGATAAGGTAACTGAGTTCCTAACAAAGCATGATTTGGACCTTGTATGTCGTGCTCATGAATTCGTGGAAGATGGATATGAATTCTTTGCTAATAGACAGCTAGTTACAATATTTTCTGCCCCCAACTTTTGTGGTGAATACTATAATACTGGTGCAATTATGAGTGTTGATGAAAATTTGATGCTTAGCTTTCAGATCCTGAAACCTGCTGAAAAAAGACACCCGACACGTTTCAGCGGTTTTTTGTGAAGTGAAATCTGATCACAGGATTTTATTTCTCCAAGAATGCTATAGATGTCATGTCATTTGCTGTGCCTGAGTATTGTGTCCTCTGGTGGAATGTCCTTATACCATAATTTGTAGCGTGCAATTTCTGATTAGACTGTGTAAATTGTGATGCAACTGTAGACTATTGTAGCCTTAAGTTGCCCTTCTTAGACAACTCTTTTATTGAATTCTTGCCTTGTTTCTTTGACCTGTGTTATATCACTGATTCAATTTTAAAAGAAGAAAGAAAAAGGCAGAGCCTTTGATCTTGATGAAACAACTGAGAAGATGTGTTAATATGATTGATATCTGAGGAAAGATAGAAACATAAATGTTGTTTTTCGTTAAGCAAATAGGATGTCAAGTTTGTTAAATATGATAAAGATGGTTTGCAACAAGGTTTTATAACGATCAAATTCTCAACACTCTATTGTTATTCACTAAAGAAGAAAATTTAATTAATAGTATCAATTATCAAATCCCACCCACCCACAGTCTGAAGTCTCTTTTTTCTTGTTATTTTACATACATATCCATAAACCCTCAGGTTTGAAAAGATCCATTTTCTTCAGTTTCTCACATTTTCTTGTAGATTAACAAACCTAGTCGTAGCGCATGAACTCTTTAGTATCACCTCTCATGCGCAACTCAATCCCTGCAACAATGATGTCCACCTTCGTATTGAAATTATTGCCCAATAAGCGCGCCTCCACTTGACCACTGTCTCTTTGATCATAATAGAACTTCCCCAATTCTATTTCCTTCCATCCATCGAGTCTCCTTTACTGCTATCTGCCCATTTCCATCCTTATTTGGTTGAAGGTAAACAATAATAGCTCGCTTCTGGGCATCAACATCTTCATCATATTTAACAAACTTGATTATCCCTTTTTTGCCTAATTTAAATACAAGATAAGCTCATCAAGATCAAACTTACTGCATGTGTCAATGCTTAAATAAGTTCTTGTATTTGCAATATTAGAAGCAGGGAGCTCTTAAGTTTTAGCTAAGCTGCCAAAAGTGTTTTTTGTTCTAGAACAGGTTAATAAACAGGGATGTAATATACATGAATAAAATGAACACGACTAGGGGGGAGGACGACTAGATTGTTCAATGTGCGAGAAATTTCAGTTCGGAAAGAATAGGAATCCAAAAAATGTCTTTTTATAAAGTAATTGTTGTTTGGTTATAGTAAAGTACACCCTACACCTTTTTGGGTGGTTTTTAAACTAATGAAACGGGTGCACCAACAAAATAACAAGCATCGCACCCCCTCATAAACGGTACCACCCAAAATCGGTGAAAACCAGTGAAAAAAAAAAAAAAAAAAAACTCCCAAGCAGACCCAAAACTTAGCCCCCAAATTTTAAAGTGGGACAAACATACTAGGCCACTAAGCAACGCTTAAATGTACGTTAAATTCTCCAAGTGGCCTATTAAATCATTTAATATATTTTGGGCTGACACATTGTGGAGTGAACTAAACAATTATCTTCAATCTTAAGTTCAAAGCCTATGAAGATATAAATGAGTCCAATTAATCATCATAGCCCAAGTTTATTTGTGATCACAAAAATCCCAACATATTTTCCGAAGAAGAAAAGATAGATGGAAAAGTTAGTGGGAGGAAAAGATAGTTGAAGTAGAAGACAAAAAATGCTGACTTTTGTAAAAGTTGAAGTTGATTCTATAACCTAGACATTACCAAGCCCTTTCACTGAAGATTCTTCATCGACGTTGATTTCATACTAATTAGCATATTATAAAAATCCACAGCAAGACCATAGACTGCAGTTTCTAAATTAAAATCACACAACAAAGGGTACTGTGATTCAATTGTTACCCAGTTTCAAATATTTTTTGTAGTATAAATACTTCAAGCAGGATTTTCTTTTTTGATTGTTCAAGATTTTGTATTTTATAAATTTTTTTGTTAAATTTATATAGCTAGATGTCTGAAAACTATGACAATTGGGAGAGACTTGTGGAAGCTGTGCTGCGGAGAGAACATGACAGGGAAATTGCTTTAGCTCATTCCAGGGAACCAAGTTTCAGCTCCGGATCCTCAAGTTTCATATCCGAGCCAGGTAGTCCGATTCATTATGATCAGAATATTCAACTTGGATCTTCTTCCAATACAGTAAACGAAACCGAATGGGAGAGATTGCTGCTATCTGATTATGAGGACATCATCTCCAGATCTGTGGATCCTGCGGCCTATGCAACCATGAAAGACCTCTACTCGAGTCTTTGTGACTCTCCTATTTTACTTGATAGAGGCAATACGGTAACATCACAAATTTTAATTTTTCCTTTGAAATGCCATCATATTTGTAGACTTAAGTAGTAATTAATTTCACTTGGACACATGCAGAGCTTTCATATTGATAAAACAACTGGGAAGAAATGTGCTATGATTGGAGCAAGAAAACTCAAAATTTTTTGTGGTGAAATCCCAGAATTCTGGGAATGGACATCTCACAAAGACTCCAGGTCCTTTGCCATATATATATTATATATCTTTTTCTTATAAATTTCTTTAATTTTGAAATTGAATTCAGAATTAGAGGGAATATTAATTATATAATGTGCAGATTCTTTAAGGTGGCAAAGCTTAAACAGGTTTTGAGGTTTGATATTCGAGGACAGATAGAATCAAAAATCCTGTCCCCAAAGACTAATTATACAGCTTATCTTGTATTTGGATTCACGAAATCTTACGATGGTAGTCTTTGGTCCACATATGGGAGTATCGGTTATGTCAATAATGACAAAGATGTTGATGCTCACAAGCGAGCTCGTACTTTGCACCTTATGCCAGGGAGGGATAAAAATGGGAATATTGCAGTGATGAGACCGGATCGATGGATGGAGGTAAAAATTGGAAACTTCTATACTGATCAAGAATATAACAGTGTGTTGGAGGCCCGGGTATGGATGAATAAAGGGGATTTGAAGTCCGGCCTCATTGTAGAAGGCATTGAATTTCGGTCCATGTATGCTAAAGTTGTGATTTTTCGAAAGAAAAATGTGAGATACAAAAGAAAAGAGAGTCGAGGGATCTTTTCGAACCTTAGGATTTCTGGATGAAATGGAAACAAAATTATGTCTCCCCCTGGTTTGTCTTCCTTTTCCCCTTCTGTGTGATGTGTTCGGTTGGGGCTGAAGGTTCTATGAAAGACTACTCATGTTTACATGGATTGTACTCGACTCTTTTCTTTTCTTTTTTGGAAAGAGCATATAATTTATTTATGGCAAATCTTCCCGCACATCAAGCAAGATAAAAATAGAAATACAATAAATCAAGTGATTTGATATCTAGAGAAGCAAGTGAATAGACCACTTTATTCTAGGAATATATCGACAAGAACCACTTTACATCTTGAAGTAAAGCTACAATATTAAAGAAAATAAAAAATCCCGGAGAGCATTCCACTCGCAAACTTGACTTTTAATTTTAAACAAAACGCAAGTTTTGTACATGAATTTAAAATAAGACTAAAGATTACTGATAAGTGCCAATGATATGAACACATCATTCAACTACAAAATTTTATGTAAGTAATATAAAGTTACACATTGATTTCATACAATAGAATAATCAAAACTTTAGAGAGAAATTACATGGGAAATATTCCTCCACACATGATGGGATTTTACCTCAAAATTGTCAAAAGTAAGGATCTCAATTGCAAATAAGAAAAATATTTGAAGTGATCAGATTTCCAATTCCAATTGACCGTGCCTTCTAAATTTGGGAGGAAAAGATATGATATTATGTTATATTTAGTAACCAAAATTGAACAAATTTTCAAATCTTGGACACTTTGGCAGTCGAAACTTGGAAGAAATTTAGGTTATACGTTAATTATAAATTGATGTATTTTTAGTTACTTTTGTGTACGTGACTTGAGGGTTTTTTTAGAGAAAAATTGTAAATCTAGCATTTTAGTTTTTTTCTTGTTTCTTTGTGGGATGTACAAAAAGTAGAAATTGGTGAGTGGGTGAGTATGGTAAAACTTAAGATATTATTTTTCATACGATACTTGGAGAATTTGGGTAAGTGAAATTCTATATGATTATAACAATTTTTCATATAGTAAGAAGCTTTGACAGTCGGCAAAACGAGGAATTAGTCTCAATTCTCAACAATCCATGCATGGGCAAGAATGGAGGATCAAGACAACTTTATATGGTTACACTTTGTTGGCAAGCCAAAAATTTGAACAAGGATCAAGGCCTTATTTTATAAGTATAGAAAAAAAAAATATCTTTGTGCCTGCATCATTAAGAGCATCAGATAGAGATTCAAATCCTAAGCTATTGGATACACATTTACATAACACTCGTTAGAATCCTAGCTTTTTCTCATCTTGGTATAATGAATCAAACAGGATCAAGGCCCCGTTTGGTATTGATTTTGGAACCCAACTTCTGATTCTTAAATAATCAGAAGTTGATTTAGGCGTTTGGCAAAATTTTTAAAAGTGATTATAAAATAATCTGACTCACATGGCAGCAGATTTTGAGATGCAGCAAAAGACCAATCCATAGATTAGTCTGATCTAAATTTGGACCGTTTATCAACCCAAACTTTTATGAGACCAGCCTTGTAGTTTCGGGGTGGCTTTCTCTTTACACTGCTTGAAAAGAAATTGTGTGAGAGCCGAGAGGAAAATTGTAAGCATGAGAGTCCAAATGAGAACTGAGATTTTATGAATCATGAAAAAAAATTGGAGAGGATAGAAAATTTATGTCTGAGAAAAAAAATTGAACAAAAAACGAAGAAAAAAGAAGAAGGCAGTTGGAAGGCCATATCACGAAAGCTCTTCGTAAAAGCCAACAACACTTTTGTTTTTTTTTTTTTGAGAAAATTGCATTTGGATCCCTAATCTTTTAACGAAGTTCAAATTTTTCGACAGCACGGTCCCTAACCTTTGTTTAAATATGCAAGGGAAGGATCTTTGGATGGGCTCTGTTTGTTCAATTCTTGATTCAATTTTGACCATTTTTAATAAAGGTAAAATTGGCATTATCTCTTTTTTTATTACAAAATTAAAATAATTATAAAATTAACAAAGAACAAATTAAAAAAATGAATAAAAAGAAAAGAAAATCACTCATCTTCTCCAACCAACCTAGGGGTAACAATTGGGCTCGGGCTGCTCGCAACTCATTTCTTGACGAGCCGAGGCCCAATTATGGCCAAGCGGGCCGAGCTAGAGATGAGTCGGCTCACCCAATTTTAATTTTGAATTCAAATTTCAAATTGTTTTTTTACATAGTCGAATTTTATTCTATGAATACTCCATTTCAATTTCAAATTTTCTACACCAATTCAATCTATAATCTCTCAAGCTCTAATTTTTTACATTTCGATAAATATTCTTAAGTTTTTCGATCTCTTATCTCTATCATTATAATTTTCCAATGTAATTTCTTCATTTTATACTTTGACATTATATTTCGAAATAGATTATTCTAATGATTAGTTATACCAATTTCTCGGTAGTTCGAACGTATGAGAATTTTCTTCTCAGCGTTGACAACTTATGACACAAAATTAGTATAGAAGATGGTGTGAAATTTTTTGAAGCAGTTTGCAATTATTGTCAAAAAAATGTGTTGGAAACTAGGTACAAGCACGTCTAGTTTGAATAGGCATTGGAAAACATACTACAACAAATGATTATAACTTATAAGTGTTAGCTACTTAATTACTTTTAAATTTTTAAATTTATTTTTGTAAAATGTACATGTCATAATTTATTCATGTGCAATTTTAACTCTGCTTAGATTTAATGTAGCCGATCCCAAATTTGAAAAAATACGGAGGGGTTGTCATAATTCCGTCTATACATTCGTTATATTAATTAAAGTCCATTGGCCATAGACAATGTTAGGCAATTTGGACAACATTTTTTTATTCATAAATTTCAGATTTAAAAAAAAAACGATAAGCTCTTGGACTGGCTCGGCTTTGACCCGTGGTGAGCCCAATCCACGAGCCGGGCCAAGCCCCGCTTTTGGGCAACAAACCAGGCATGGCTTGGCTCGTGGGCCCAAAAGCCTAGAGTTTGGGCTCATGAGTCGGCTCGACTCGACCCATTAACACTCTAAACAATTTCACCCCAACCTTAACCTCCACCCACCCTACCAATATCGGATCACCATCTCAACCCAACTCACAGCCAAATCACTAACCAGCAACTACAATTGGACCCCAAAATTAAATTGTTTACGACAAGCTACAAGACTGAAGATTCATTGCTCTTCTAAGACCAATGTGAATTCTGATTGTCCATCCTACCCAGTTACACTTTTTGAAAAAAATTAGGGATCTCAAATGCAATTTTTCCAATTTTTTTAAATGTGACCGACCTGGGTTGGCAGCAGGATACTGGAGTCGGGCCCAGCATATCCCAAACCTGGGTTGGCAGCAGGATACTGGAGTCGGGCCCAGCATATCCCAATGCCGCGGTAAGATTCATTCATGTTTGTGTGATGAGCCAAATTCTACTGCAACCATTGACTTCAGTTGACCATAGACTTTCACTCCTTACTACATCTACATGTCTGAATTAAAATCATAAAACAAAGGGTATATGATTCAATTGTTAACCCGTTTCAAATCTTTTTTGAGTTTCAATATTTCAAACGGGATTCTCTGTTCAAAAGATATAACTAGATGTCTCAAAATTATGATAATTGGGAGAGAATTGTGGAAAGTTCGTTCTTGGAGAGAAGAACTCCGCAAGCAAGTTCTTTATATTCCTCGAGGGAACCAAGTTTCAGCTCCATATCCTCTAGCTTTATAACCGAGCCAGCTACTCCGATTCATGATGATCAGAATATTCAACTTGGATCTTCTTCCAATACGGTAAATGAAACGGATTGGGATAGAATCGCCAAGACAGATCTGTATTTGAGTCTTTGTTCACTCCTACTTTTCTTGATGATAGAGGCAATACGGTAACATCACAAATTTTTATTTTTCCTTTGAAATGCCATCATATTTGTAGACTTAAGTAGTAATTAATTTCACTTGGACACATGCAGAGCTTTCACATTGATAAAACAACTGGGATGAAATGTGCTATGATTGGAGCAAGAAAACTCAAAATATTTTGTGTTGAAATCCCAGAATTCTGGGAATGGACATCTCACAAAGACTCCAGGTCCTTTGCCATATATATATATATATATTATATATCTTTTCTTATAAATTTCTTTAATTTTGAAATTGAGAGCTTGTTTGACAAAGCTTAAAAACCTATTTTTGTTTTTTTCAGCCGTAATTTTTGACTTTTCAACTCAATTTTAACATGAAAAGTCAACAATTTCAATTCAAATAAACCAATTTAGGTCAAATAAACCAAAAATTGGTTTATAAACTAGTTTATAACTCTGTCAAACGAGCCCTGAATTCAGAATTAGAGGGAATATTATTGTTATGTTGTTTTGAGAGGAAAAATTTATGATATTTTTAGCATTTGTAAAATTTAGTACTTTTTTTTTTTTTTTTGGGTATGTAATTTGATGTTTTATGTTTATACTCTGCTAATAGATACTATTTTGTGGCTTACTTTGCTAGATATTGGATGCTATATTATGATATCTATTGGATGCTATATTCATATTTTGTGCATTAAATTAACAAAGTGTTAAAAATGTAATTGCTAAATAGTAGTAACTAATTATTTTATTTTGTGCATAGAGTACTGATAATTAACTAATATTTTTTAAATAACGATATACATTCAAAGTTTTGACATTTAAAAATATTGTTTTTATTATGTTAAACATTTTGGTAAACCTAAATATTGCTTAAAACGTTTTGATATTCAAAGTTCGCGTGTGATTAAGTTGAACAATTTCAATATCATATCTGAGCCTAGAAATTAGTCTCGGTAGTAATAGGTTGATTAAATTCCCTCGTTAATATTTTTACGAATGTCTAAATATCCGGTAACAAGAACTATAATTGTCTTGACACTCATTGCAAAGATTGTTAATTATTAAAATTGATATATAGACACAACCTATTCAATCTCCCTTCTAAGTTGTTTTTTCTCTAGATCTAGAATTTACAACTCTTCTCATACCGGGAACACCATATCTTTATTCCCTCTGAGTATGAAACCAACACGCGTCGACAAGGGTGAATTCTTATATAAAACAGCCACCCACCATATCTTCTTGTTTCTAATGAACATTTTTACTCAGCTTTTTTCATATTTTTAAACACTTCAATAATCAGAATCCCAAACGTGAGTTATAGCCCCACCCTTTTTAGGTACCGCGGTAGTCATTATCGGATACTTAGAGATTCAAGTGACATTCGGGCTATATGGGGAGAAATTACAAGTATCCCCTGATGATGAAAAGTTTAAAAACTTGCTTATGTCCAAAAGGTAGCAAACTGATATATATTAAATGTATAAAGAATATAATTTTGAACATGTAACAAAGTCAATTTTCTTGACCCTACAATTTAATTGAGGTTTTCATACCCATCACGCAGACCTTGCTAAATTCCACAGCATTCTTTTATTTCTAATTCGAGGACGCGTATATATCTTGTAATTGATTAACGTGTATTCCACTTTATTAATGAAAATGACCAATATAAATAATTAATTGTAGGAAAATGAAATGTGATATTCCCCAATAAAACTTAATTTTCTCCAGAAAGCCTACCCATTCCATATGTATAATTCATTTTCTTTTGTCCCACGCGGATTAATGATGTGAACGTTTTAGATGGGTAGCAAGAAAGGTCCTCTTCAACTACAGCCTAAGGTATTCATTAGTATGTAGAAAACAAAGATTAAGATGTCGTAAACGCATTGCAATAGAAGGATACGTTGGATAAAGAAACTTCAATACCTTAGTAAATAGTGTGTGAAGAGAATTTAATCGAGTTTTGGCTTCATTGCAACAGAATATAATTGCTTATCAGATGACTCTAGTCTCTAGCTCGGTAACTGCCTTAACTTGACTATTACTTATGTGTCCTCAAATTTTGTGCATTATATACAAGATTTTAGTTCTTAAACAGTTGGGAATGTTTTATAATGATCAAGGATATGACTGCCCAGTGAAAGCGCGGTTGTTGGAAAATAATGACTATATATTAAGAGTGGCCTCATTGTTGAAGGGGTTGAGTTTCGACCTACTACCACAAATGCTAAGATTGGGCTTGTTTCAAAGAAATATGTGAGAACCCGACGATTATTATTAAGCCTTATCACCAAAAACAGGCCAATCCATAGACTAGTCTGATCTAAGTTTGGACAGTTTAGCGACCCAAACTTTTATGAGACCAACCTTGTAGTTTCGGGGTGGCTTTCTCTTTACTCTGCTTGAAGAGAAATTGTGTGAGAGCCGAGAGGGAAATTGTAAGCATGAGAGTATAAACAAGAACTGAGATTTTTATGGATTGTAAAAAAAAATTGGAGAGGATAGAAAATTTATGTCTGAGAAAAAAATTTGAACAAAAAACAAAGAAAAAAGAAGATGGCAGTTGGAAGGCCATATCACGAAAGCTCTTCGTAAGAGCCAGCAACACTTTTTTTTTGAGAAAATTGCATTTGGGTCCCTAATCTCTGAACGGAGTTCAAATTTTTGACAGCAAGGTCCCTAACCTTTGTTTAAATAGGCAAGGGAAGGATCTTTTGATGGGCTCTGTTAGTTCAATTCTTGACTTCATTTTGACCATTTTTAATAAAGGTAAAATTAGCATTATCTCTTTTTTTTATTAAAAAATTAAAATAATTATAAAATAAACAAAGAACAAATTAAAAAAAAAAAAAAAAAAGAAAATCACTCATCTTCTCCAACCAACCTAGGGGTAACAATTGGGCTCGGGCTGCTCACAACTCATTTCTTGACGAGCCGAGACCCAATTTTGGAAAAGCGGGCTGAGCTAGAGACAAGTCGGCTCGCCCAATTTTAATTTTGAATTCAAATTTCAAATTGTTTTTTTTTACATAGTCAAATTTTATTCTATGAATACTCCATTTCAATTTCAAAATTTCTACACCAATTCAATCTATAATCTCTCAAGCTCTAATTTTTTACATTTTGATCAATATTCTTAAGTTTTTCGATCTCTTATCTCTATCAGTATAATTTTTCAATGTAATTTCTTCATTTTATTCTTTGACATTATATTTCGAAATAGATTATTCTAATGATTAGTTAAACCAATTTCTCAATAGTTCTTTTCTTCTCAGTGTTGACAATATATGACACAAAAAATTAATAGTGTGAAATTTTTTGAAGCAGTTTGCAATTATTGTAAAAAAAAAAAATGTGTTGGAAACTAGGTACAAGCACGTCTAGTTTGATTTTAGTTCTTATTAGTCAAATTGGATGGTTTGCAGAATTTCGTGGAACTTGTGCATTGGAATTGCGTCGACCAGGTCTAATCATAGTTCTTGATTGGTTTCGTAGTTCTTAATTGGCAGATAAGTTTGTTGTGAACGTGCATTTAGGGGTAAGAAAGCAATAAAGATTGAGTTCAACATCATGGGTTGGTTCCTAGAGGTGCACAATCTTGTGTGTACGACACACTACTATGATGAGCTCGTCCATCTCCTAAGACATGAGCTCGAAGTAGTGTAAAACTGGCTATATCTTGTGATCGATATAGTATAAATCTGGCTATATCTTATGACATGAGTTCAAAGACATACAATCATAAAGAAATATTTTTGAATATCCAAATATATAGATGAGAAGAGGAAATAAACTCTGCACAAGTTGGAAAATGATAAAATGAAGTTAATCCTAGAGTTAAATAAACACTAAGAGCATCTCCAAAAGACTGTTTAAACATAAGATGTAGCGATCGGAAAATTTTTTGGCTATTAACTTTTAAGAAAATAAAATTTTAACTTTCGTTGTCGCTACGAACTTACTATAATATAAAATCACACAACAAAGCGTTTGTGATTCAATTATTAACCCATTTCAGATCTTTAGTGTTAAGATTCAATAATTTAAGTGCAAATCTTGTATTCTATCAGTTGAGATTTTGTATTTTGCAAGATTTTTGTTAAAGGAGATTTACATAGATGTCTAACAACTACGACAACTGGGAGAGAATTGTGGAAGCTGTGCTTCGAAGAGAACATGACAGGGAAATTGCTTTATCTTACTCAAGGGAATCAAGTTTCAGCTCCAGATCCTCTAGTTTCAGTTTCGGGCCAGATCCTCTGTTTCATGAGCAGAATCCTCAACTTGATGCTTATAATTCCACTACTGTAAATTTGCTTGGAGGCAAAATGGTAACATTTGTGTGTGTGCACGCGCGCGCACGCGTTTTTATCATTAAAATTTGAAAAAAAAATCTTATTCTGATAATTATCAGGCTTCTTACTTATAACTGAATCTATCAACTATATAATCAAAGAACAAAATGCTAATACAGAGTTATGAACTCATTATTTGTGTTTAATGGTTTTTATTTGGTTTAAAGTTTTAGGAATCAAAGGAAAGAGAGGAGAAAAGAAGGCGAAAAAGGGAAAGGGATACAGCCTGCCATTCTTGATGACATTATCAACCAGTTATTGCAGTCCCGGCATACGAGCACCGTGCGGCAAGTACAGCTGTTGGAGAGTCAGATCCGCATTCTCTGCACTGTCTCACGTGAAATCTTTCTTTCACAGCCTAATCTCCTTGAGCTTGAAGCTCCCATAAAGATCTGTGGCAACATTCACGGGCAGTATGGAGATCTTTTAAGGCTTTTCAAATATGGGGATTCCTCCCGAGGTCAATTATTTGTTCTTAGGGGATATGTGGACTATGGCAAACAGAGTTTAGAAACAATATGCCTCCTCCTTGCTACAAAATCTACAAAATCAAATATGCTCCTATTAATATGAAAATTTCTTTCTATTAAGAGGAAATCATGAATGTGCTTCTATTAATAGGATACATGGATTCTAAAATACTTTGATGACTTGGTTCAAATAAGGAACATTCCTCGTCCAACTGATGTTCCTGACTCTGGTTTGCTTTCGGATTTACTTTGGTCGGATCCTAGTAAAGAAGTTAAAGGTTGGGGGATGAACGGTAGGGGGATCTCATACACTTTTGGTCCGGATAAGGTAACTGAGTTCCTAACAAAGCATGATTTGGACCTTGTATGTCGTGCTCATGAATTCGTGGAAGATGGATATGAATTCTTTGCTAACAGACAGCTAGTTACAATATTTTCTGCCCCCAACTTTTGTGGTGAATACGATAATACTGGTGCAATTATGAGTGTTGATTAATGTTTGATGTTGAGCTTTCAGATCCTGAAACCTGCTGAAAAAAGACGCCCGACACGTTTGTGAAGTGAAATTTGATCACAGGATTTTATTTCTCCGAGAATGCTATAGATGTCCTGTCATTTGCTGTGCGTGAGTATTGTGTCCCTGTGCGTGAGTATTGTGTCCTCTGGTGGAATGTCCTTGTACCATAATTTGTAGTGTGCAATTCTGATTAAAACCAGACTGTGTAAATTGTGATGCAACTGTAGACTATTGTAGCCTTAAGTTGCCTTTCTTAGAGAACTCTTTTATTGAATTCTTGCCTTGTTTCTTTGACCTGTGTTATATCACTGATTTAATTTTAAGAAAAGAAAGAAAAAAGCAGTGCCTTTGATTTGATGAAACAACTGAGAAGATGTGTTATATGATTGATACCTGAGGAAAAATAGAAACATAAATGTTGTTTTTCGTTAAGCAAATAGGATGTCAAGTTTGTTAAATATGATAAAGATGGTTTGCAACAAGGTTTTATAACGATCAAATTCTCAACACTCTATTCTTATTCACTAAAGAAGAAAATTTAATTAATAGTATCAATTATCAAATCGCACCCACCCACAGTCTGAAGTCTCTTTTTTCTTGTTATTTTACATGCATATCCATAAACCCTCAGGTTTGAAAAGATCCATTTTCTTCAGTTTCTCACATTTTCTTGTAGATTAACAAACCTAGTCGTAGCGCATGAACTCTCTAGTATCACCTCTCATGCGCAACTCAATCCCTGCAACAATGATGTCCACCTTCGTATTGAAATTATTGCCCAATAAGCGCGCCTCCACTTGACCACTGTCTCTTAGATCATAATAGAACTTCCCAATTCTATTTCCTTCCATCCATCGAGTCTCCTTTACTGCTATCTGCCCATTTCCATCCTTATTTGGTTGAAGGTAAACAATAATAGCTCCTCGCTTTGGGCATCAACATCAACATCTTCGAGTACAATGTTTTTATCATATTTAACAAACTTGATTATCTTTAATGTGTAATGTGTATTTTTTGACCTGGAGTCTAATTTAAATACAAGATAAGCTCATCAAGATCAAACTTACTGCATGTGTCAATGCTTAAATAAGTTCTTGTATTTGCAATATTAGAGGCAGGGAGCTCTTAAGTTTTAGCTAAGCTGCCAAAAGTGTTTTTTGTTCTAGATCAGGTTAATAAACAGTGATGTAATATACATGAATAAAATGAACACGACTAGGGGGGAGGGCGACTAGATTGTTCAATGTGCAAGAAATTTCAGTTCGAAAAGAACAGGAATCCAAAAAATGTCTTTTCATATAGTAATTGTTGTTTGGTTGTAGTCAAAAAGTACTTGTCGTAATGTAAAATCTAAGATCCTAGTCGCTAAAACTACTCTTCGCCTTTTTCTCCTCAAGAACGAGGGGTATACATATCTCCAATATTGACTCCAAACACGATTAATGACACGAATTTTTGAGTTTTGAGAGCACTTTTCTCGAATTAGGGTTTTGAAAATGGTATTGGATGTAATTTTTTTCTTGGCGATTATGAAGAAATTTAATATTTTGGGATTTTACAGAGATTCTTGATGGTTCTAATTTTGGGGGTTCTTTGAATGATTGATTTTAAATGGATTGGGTATTGTGAGATTTCTGAACAAGCAATTTTGAAGGGATTTGATAGAGATTCTTGGGTGTTATAATTTGGAAATTTCTCAAATAATCGTTAATATTGACAATATTTTTGAAATAAAATAAAGTGAATTGTATTTTTCAAATTGAATTATTAAAAGATGTACGAGGAGTAATTTTCTCTTTTTATAACGAGTCGTAAGTTTATTCTCTTATGGCCCAATGGGAGTATCCAATTAGGAAAACTCTTTCACGGGCTAACCATTCTTGCCCCACAATATATTGGACCCATTAGGCACAATAACTCCTGGGTGGGTTGTTCTGCTTTACTAAGGTTTTGAATAGTTGGTTAGACATTTCAATATTTGATAAAACTGTACAATGAAAGATTTGAAGGTTAATTTTTCCTTAATCTTGTACAATATTACTTTGTACCTTATTACATGTTTTCGAGCTTTTCTCGAGTCGAGCACAAAGGTTTACCATTTAACGTTATCATCCGGTTCATAATGTTTTCAATCAAGATATTCTCACCTCTCTCGTTTGGGCTCTCATTCAAATCCAACTTTTATGCTCATAAACTCAAGAGTGAAATTACCTATCATATTATAAGTAAACTTTTTCAAGTATGATAACTAATATCACTTTGTAACATATGAAAAATATATTTTCCTTTTTCTATTTTCTTTTCCTTGTAATTTTTTTAATTAACACTAAAGGAAGTAATGGTCTTTTAAGACAAAATTGGACTTTTAACAGCCAAAGACACCTCAGAGGATTTAAATGCTACAAAGACAAAGTTAAGAACTCAGATGATTTAAATAGAAAGTTGGAGACCTAAATGCTCTATTGGCTACAAATAATAGGCACGTTATGAGGTATATTTAATATGTCATTAATGAACTTCCACATTGCCTTAACAATATCTATCATAATTTTCGTGTGTGTTGTCAAATTTTCAATAGAAACATGTTATATGATATATGCTTACTAAATAGTAGAGTATAAAGTGTAATTTTTGAAATTAGAGTAACTGAAATGTAATTATAACTTATATGCAAGGAGTGTTTTGTAAATTTTCATTAAAATTAAGTATAATTAAGAAACAAAGACACGTGAAAAAATTGTAAATTGTAATGTTTAAATTAACTACGAAACATGCTAATAACATTTACTAATCTAACAATTCTAAACCCCTATAGCCTTTAATCTTAAATATCTATTCTCATTATAGGATTTTACGAAGACTTTTGAGATATGTGACACGATATGATCTAAAATAGGTCATGATGCCCATGCATTATGTCTCTAATTGATTGCCTGTATTTACTAGTCAATAATAAATTGTTAAGAGTTGACGCCAACTTTGAAAATGTGAAGTCTAGATTTGGAATAGTACAATTTAGAAAGAGGTTGAATAAATTGTTCATGCAATTTTTTATTTTGATTTAGCAAACTCATGGTGTATGTGTTACACTAGAATTTTTCAAAATGTTGAACCACTTTTTGTTAAGCACATATTTGGTAGAGTTCAAAATAAACTTTTTTTTCCACACTCATTTTCAACCACATATTTCATGAGATCCACAACTTTTATCAATTTTTCAACCACACATTTCATTATTTTTTTATCAAAATTTTTTAAAAACTACGTTTAAACTCCACTTAAAAAACACAAAAGTCATATTTCAAATTCTACAACACTTAAAATGTGCAATTAAGAAGTCATAATCAATTTTAGTATGCTCAGAATATAGCATGTTTGACAATGCCAAAATTTTTTTTATATTTATAAGTTATATGTTCTATAAAACGTGTGGATATTAAGTGAATAATAAGTTTTGAGTTTTACGAAATGTATATATAAAAGTTAAAGTTAAAGACAATAATTAATATTAACTACGCACCTTTTACCAAAAATTACTAAAAAGCTGTCCAAATCTAAAATTGCAAAGAAGACCCTAATCTAATGCAATATTAAATTTGCATGAAAGAACCTCAATTTGGTGAAAAGTTATTTGACAAATCACCTACAAGTTTTTACCTACTAAAATTGTGGAATGAGACTTTGAATATTAATCAAACACTTTAATAATCAAAGTTGTACACATTCTTGGTCTCTTTATCCTTGTGAGTTTATGGGATTTTATCATTAAGAACAGGTCTCCATTATCCTTTTAACCTCCAACAAAAGCCAAGTTTGGCTCCATCATTTCCATCTTGGACACCCTTCATTTAGTTCTTAAGATCATGTTTTTTTTTTATTTCAATCAGTTGATATAAATAATTTCCATTGTGATGTTTATGAATTTGCCCAACATAAACGTGTTTCTTTTCCACTGAGTAATACAAAAAAGTCTTCTTCATTTGTCTTGGTGCATAGTCATATTTGGAGACTATCTAGAATTCCCAATTTTTTGGGGGCTAGATGATTGATCTCTTTCATTGTTGATTTTACACGAGTGACATGGATCTTCCTCTCAAAACAAAAAACAAAAAAAAGAACTGATATGAGTACTGTATTCTCCATTTATTATTCCATGGTAAAAAATCAATTCGGGCCGGGTGTGTGTAAAAAAGGTTGAGGACTGAGCCAAAGCGGCCGTCAGAAAATTCAGAGAAACCATGGAATTAGGAAGTGCAATTTGTTTTGCATAAAGGGTTTGTAAGAGACAAGCCCTATACAAACTACAAACTCACTACTCA
Source organism: Forsythia suspensa (assembly GCA_023638005.1). Lineage (NCBI taxonomy): Eukaryota > Viridiplantae > Streptophyta > Magnoliopsida > Lamiales > Oleaceae > Forsythia > Forsythia suspensa. The sequence continues at coordinate 53,937,500 of CM042675.1, forward strand.
AGCCCAATAAAAGCCCATTTCTACCCAACCCAATAACATTAATAAATAAAATTAATAAATAATATCTTTTAAAGATAAAACAAAAGTACTCATTTTGCCAACATCAATATTCAGGTTAGATTTAATAGGATGGGGACTCGTTACAAAAGTGAAAGGTCGAAGATTCAACTGTAATTTTTTTTAATTTTATTGTGGTAAATTGTAATTTTTCTTATTCTTCTTTTTTCATCATCAACAATCAAAAGTATCGTAAAATGAAAGTTCAAAGAAATATTGAACTCACATAAAACTATAGAACACGAGGGAACTTGATGGGAGGATGGAGAACATTATACAAGCCACGTTAGACTTCTTACGTACAAATGACTTTACTTATAATTGGTGTCATTTTTATTAGAGTTAATTATATTAATAGTCTCCATTTTTTCAAGTTTGTAACGATTTTATTTTCATTTAATTTTTTTTAGCAGATATCATCCCTATTCTTTCATTTATTCGCACATATGGTCCCTAAATGACTATTTTGACAATTGTTTGATAATTTTACCCTTAACTTAAATAAAATAAAATGATAGAAAAAGAAAATAAAATGAAAACATTGTAATTGGGCCTTTAATCTTTTCAAAAGTACAAATAAATCATAAAATATTTTATTTTATACATTTTAATTTTATTTTTCATTTTTGGAAATAATGCAAACCTGAAAGAATGGAGACCATTAGTGTAATTAACCCTTTTTATTAAGTTAATTACCATTTTTCATTTACACCAATACATTAATTTTTTTTATACATTTTAATTTAATTTTTCATTTTTGGAAATGATGCAGAAAACATTACTCATAAGTCACATAATACAAATTGAATTATGGATAGGTCATGGATAGAAGTGACAAAATAGGCCTGTTCGACATGCTAACTTTGATAACTCGGATTTTGAGCTAGGCCAATCCACTAAAAAATTGGGCTTGACAAAAAATCGATAAAATATAAAGATGTGTACACGGTCAAATTCACATTGAAAATCACCAAATGTAGCAATTTGACTAAAACCCTGCCATACCATCAATAATGTTAGGTTTATCGTAAGAGAAAATAGAGTGGTAAGATAAAATTCAAGTTAGGCGTGGCAGCACTTGCAAGCTAAGGTAGTAAGGTGATGGAGAAGAGAGAGTGGAGAACAAGGTGATTAGAAAAAGAGAGATTGGAGAAAATGGTGGATTCAATTTCAACAAAAAAGTCAGGAAGATACGGTTTTGTAGTCTTTTGAGTTTAGAGGTAAGGGTATAAAAATGTTTTTTATTATTTTTAAATTTTAAATTTAGTATTTTTTATTTTTTTGGTCAAAAGCCTTTTAAACAAAACGTGTCTCACCTAATTCCCTCCATCCCCTTTTGTTTTCTCTCTATACCTCTCCCCACCTTCATCATAAATATCTTCTTCTCTCTCCACGTATCCTCTCTCTCTATTTCAAATTTTTTAGTGCAAAAACTCAACTCGTGATTGAACAAGAAAATAGATGGATAGTCAATCAAATTCCATTAATTATCCTCTTGAACCAACGAGATACACGATTGAATTGGAAATAGGCAAAGGTGTGATCTATGTGGTTCACAAGGCAACTTGCAAACTCTTTCCTCATGTAGCGATTAAAACAATTAAACTTGCAAATGTGAGGGTAGACATTCAAGACTTCAAGAAAATCACTCTTTTATCCAACCCCAATTTACTCAAAGTGTAGTGTGTTTTGGAGGATAAGGGCTTGGGTCATCACTCCATTCATGTCGATGGGGTCTTTCGATCGATCGTCTCTGCTTCTTCTTGTGATTTATCAGAACTTTGCATTTCCACAGTGCTGTAGAAAGTCTTAACTGCATTGTGTTTTCTTCATGATAAAGGGCATGGTCACGGAGGTATAAAGCCAAGTAACATCCTCCTTGATTTTAAGGGAAATGTACGATTTTCGGGGATTTCAACATTTGTTCTTAAATCGGATTATGGAGTTATGCTAAATTGTTCGCCATATTGGTTGGCACTGGAAATCAATCATTCACCTAATCAATACCCTTTCAATTCCATGGCAGTAAACATATGGTCTGTTGGAATCACAAAGACTCGAACTCGCGTCGGAAAAGTGAGAGAAGGTTCTCGGGTTTTGACAATGTGAATAAGGAATTTTCAGAGTCATTTAAGAATTTTCTATGTATCTGTTTGGCTGATGATCCCTTGAAGAGGCCGTCGGCTGACAAATTGCAAAATCTTCCATTTTTCAACCATTCCAATACAAAAGCACTCGATAACATCTTCCAAAAATTGCCCACCATTGAAAATAGACACGAGAATTTTGACGTTGAAATGCCAAAATATGAAAATTGTCCTAATATTAGTGGTTGGGTCTTTGTTAAAGAAGAGTTGATTTTGATTTTGGTATTCCACGACAAAACTGTCAGCACAAATGAGGATGGACTGGATTCAAGTGCGGCACGACCTACTAGAAATGAAGAATTGCAGGTGATGGTGTTGTAAAACTCATCTTTCCCCTTTGTTTTTGGAGGCCACAAGGAATTTGGTACAAGTCGGGGCTGAAACTGATTATGATGGCCCTCAATTAATTGGTGGCCAAATTCAAAATAGAAAAGCCGTCATTTTTTTGGAATTGGCACTAACGGCGCAGGTCGAGATGATCCATTTATGTGGAAAATTATTTCGTGTATTATGAAATGTTAAAATTATTTTTTAAGTGTTTATAAGTTCTGGGTCTTATAGAATGTGTGAATAATAAGTGTGTAGTAAGTTGTGACTCTTATGAAATATGTGGATAAAAAATATGTTTGATCAATATTAATTATAATTTAAACATTGACATAAAGCTACACATACACCGATACATTTATATATTTAATAATAATATTGCATGACCAATTATATACTACAAAAAATTTGACGTTTAGCAACAACCTTTTTTCGAATGTATATAAAATTCGTCGGTAAAGGTCACTTTTCCCGACAAATTGACTACAAGAAAATTGGTGTTTAAATTTTAAATTTTTTATTTTTTTATTTTTTGGTCAAAAGCCTTTTAAACAAAACGTGTCTTACCTAATGCCCTCTCTCCCCTTTTGTGTGTCTCTCTATACCTCTCCCCACCTTCATCATAAATATCTTCTTCTCTCTCTACGTATCCTCTCTCTCTATTTCAAATGTTTTAGTGCAAAAACTCAACTGGTGATTGAACAAGAAAATAGATGGATAGTCAACCAAATTCCATCGATTATCCTCTTGAACCAACGAGATACACGATTGAATTGGAAATAGGCAAAGGTGTGGTCTCTGTGGTTCACAAGGCCGCTTGCAAACTCTTTCCTCATGTAGCGATTAAAACAATTAAACTTGCAAATGTGAGGGTAGACATTCAAGACTTCAAGAAAATCACTCTTTTATCCAACCCCAATTTACTCAAAGCGTAGTGTGTTTTGGAGGATAAGGGCTTGGGTCATCACTCCATTCATGTCGATGGGGTCTTTCGAATCGATCGTCTCTGCTTCTTCTTGTGATTTATTAGAACTTTGCATTTCCACAGTGCTGTAGAAACTCTTAATTGCATTGTGTTTTCTTCATGATAAAGGGCATGGTCACGGAGGTATAAAGCCAAGTAACATCCTCCTTGATTTTAAGGAAAATGTACGATTGTCGGGGATTTCAACATCTGTTCTTAAACCGGATTATGGAGTTATGCCAAATTGTTCGCCATATTGGTTGGCACTGGAAATCAATCATTCACCTAATCAATACCCTTTCAATTCCATGGCAGTAAACATATGGTCTGTTGGAATCACAGCACTCGAACTCGCGTACCGGAGTGCGGAGAAGGTTCTCGGGTTTGACAATGTGAATAAGGAATTTTCAGAGTCATTTAAGAATTTTCTATGTATCTGTTTGGTTGATGATCCCTTGAAGAGGCCGTCGGCTGACAAATTGCTAAATCATCCATTTTTCAGCCATTCCAATACAAAAGCACTCGATAACATCTTGCAAAAATTGCCCACCATTGAAAATAGACACGAGAATTTTGACGTTGAAATGCCAAAATATGAAAATTGTCCTAATATTAGTGGTTGGGTCTTTGTTAAAGAAGAGTTGATTTTGATTCCGGTATTCCACAACGAAACTGTCAGCACAAATGAGGATGGACTGGATTCAAGTGCGGCACGACCTACTAGAAATGAAGAATTGCAGGTGATGGTGTTGTAAAACTCATCTTTCCCCTTTGTTTTTGGAGGCCACAAGGAATTCTGTACAAGTCGAGGCTGAAATGATTATGATGGCCCTCAATTAATTGGTGGCCAAAATCAAAATAGAAAAGCCGTCATTTTTTTGGATTGGCACTAATGGCGCAGGTGGAGATGATCCATTTTTGTGGAAAATTATTTCATGTGTTATGAAATGTTAAAATTATTTTTTAAGTGTTTATAAGTTCTGGGTCTTATGAAATGTGTGAATAATAAGTGTGTAGTAAGTTGTGATTCTTATGAAATATGTGGATAAAAAATATGTTTGACCAATTTTAATTATAATTTAAACATTGACATAAAGCTACACATACACCGATACATTTATATATTTAATAATAATATTGCATGAACAATTATATACTACAAGAAAATTGACGTTTAGCGACAAACTTTTTTCGAATGCATATAAAATTCGTCGGTAAAGGTCACTTTTCCCGACAAATTGACTACAAGAAAATTGACGTTTAAATTTTAAATTTATTATTTTTTTTTTTTTTTGGTCAAAAGCCTTTTAAACAAAACGTGTCTCACCTAATTCCCCCCTCCCTTTTGTTTTCTCTCTATACCTCTCCCCACCTTCATCATAAAAATCTTCTTCTCTCTCTACGTATCCTCTCTCTCTATTTCAAATTTTTTAGTGCAAAAACTCAACTGGTGATTGAACAAGAAAATAGATGGATAGTCAACCAAATTCCATCGATTATCTTCTTGAACCAACGAGATACACGATTGAATTGGAAATAGGCAAAGGTGTGGTCTCTGTGGTTCACAAGGCCGCTTGCAAACTATTTCCTCATGTAGCGATTAAAACAATTAAACTTGCAAATGTGAGGGTAGACATTCAAGACTTCAAGAAAATCACTCTTTTATCCAACCCCAATTTACTCAAAGTGTAGTGTGTTTTGGAGGATAAGGGCTTGGGTCATCACTCCATTCATGTCGATGGGGTCTTTCGAATCGATCGTCTCTGCTTCTTCTTGTGATTTATCAGAACTTTGCATTTCCACAGTGCTGTATAAAAGTCTTAACTGCATTGTGTTTTCTTCATGATAAAGGGCACGGTCACGGAGGTAAAGCCAAGTAACATCCTCCTTGATTTTAAGGAAAATGTATGATTGTCGGGGATTTCAACATCTGTTCTTAAACCGGATTATGGAGTTATGCCAAATTGTTCGCCATATTGGTTGGCAATGGAAATCAATCATTCACCTAATCAATACCCTTTCAATTCCATGGCATTAAACATATGGTCTGTTGGAATCACAGCACTCGAACTTGGGTACCGGAGTGCGGAGAAGGTTCTCGGATTTGACAATGTGAATAAGGAATTTTCAGAGTCATTTAAGAATTTTCTATGTATCTGTTTGGTTGATGATCCCTTGAAGAGGCCGTCGGTGACAAATTGCTAAATCATCCATTTTTCAGCCATTCCAATACAAAAGCACTCGATAACATCTTGCAAAAATTGCCCACCATTGAAAATAGACACACGGAATTTTGACGTTGAAATGCCAAACTATGAAAATTGTCTTAATATTAGTGGTTGGGTCATTGTTAAAGAAGAGTTGATTTTGATTCTGGTATTCCACGACAAAACTGTCAGCACAAATGAAGATGGACTGGTTTCAAGTGCGGCACGACCTGCTAGAAATGAAGAATTGCAGGAAATGGTGTTGTAAAACTCATCTTTTCCCCTTTGTTTTTGGAGGCGACAATGAATTCTGTAGAAGTCGGGGCTGAAACTGATTATGATGGTCCTCAATTAATTGGTAGCCAAATTCAAAATAGAAAAGCCGTCATTTTTTGGAATTGGCAATAACAGCGTAGGTCGAGATGATCCATTTATGTGGAAAATTATTTCGTGTGTTATGAAATGTTAAAATAATTTTTTAAGTGTTTATAAGTTCTAGGTCTTATGGAATGTGTGAATAATAAGTGTGTAGTAAGTTGTGACTCTTATGAAGTACGTGGATAAAAAATATGTTTGACCAATTTAAATTATAATTTAAACATTGATATAAAGCTACACATACACCAATACATTTATATATTTAATAATAATATTGCATGAACAATTATATACTACAAGAAAATTGACGTTTAGCGACAAACCTTTTCCCAATGCATATAAAATTTGTCGGTAAAGGTCACTTTTCCCGACAAACTTCCTTACATAAGCGAGAAAAATCCAAGCAGAGTGCATCATCTTTTCTTGACGGCCTCTAATTTCTCTACCGACGAGTTTGTTCGTTGGGGAACATACTACCGACAAGTTTGTCGAAACAAGTTATGGAGGGAATAAATACTTTGTGCAAGAAAAAAAAGGTGCGCACAAAAAATTGGCAACAACAAATTGGCGAAGAATTTATTTAGTTTTAGCGATAAAGTTATGTTCGTTGAAAAAACTTAAATAGATTGGATGATCACTTCTGACAAATTTAAAAAGTATTTAAAATGTCGACGACTTTACATAGTCGTTGGGAAATGGTACGTCTTGCTACAATTAATATTATCGTCGGTAACAATGCTTGTTTTATTGCGACTTCTTCTAGCGAAATTTTATTGTTGTCAGAAAACAGTTTGGAGAAATGAATAATCTCTTCCAACGACTTTCTAAGGTCGTTGGGAAAGGGAACTATATGTTGTTGTTGGAAGAAATGTTTGTTTTAATGTGACCTCTTCCAACGAATTTTTATTGTCGTCCGGAAAATAGTTTTGAGAGTTGATAATCTCTTATAACAAATTTCTAAGATCATCGAGAAAGCATACTTATGGCGACATTTATGTTGTATTCGGAAGAAATGTTTGCTTTAATGTGACTTTTTTCGAAGAATTTTTAAATTCATCGGAATAACATTTTGGGAGGTGAATAATCTCTCCCTACGAATTTTGGAAGTCGTTGGCAAATGGTGATTTTTGCGATGATTTTATTTTCGTGAGAAAACATGTTTGCTTAATTATAATCTCTTCTAACGAATATTTAAGTTCGTCGGAAAACAATTGTGGAGAGTTGGAATTTCTTTGGAATAACAATGCATCATAACCTTATATTTAATTATTACATAATTAATTTCAATGTAATTACCTCATTCATAGAATAAATTTTAATTTTTTTCTTATTTAATTAAGATGGTAAAGTAATGAATTATTATAATATTTTTATAAATAATGATATAATTAGATGTTATGCTTAATTATATATTTAAACTATATACACACGTTTATAACGTGGTCCTTAAATATATGTTTAATTATATATAGAGTAATATTATTCGCTCAATATCGGTAGTGAGCCTATGTCTCATTATTCAATTGGAGTAATTATTTACTCTAATTGCGTAATATTATTTATAGTTAGCAAATATAAGTAATTACCTTAATTGAATAATGTCACATAAACTCATTATGAGTAGTGAATGATTATGAATATGACTACTCTTATAAGAAGAAACGTGCATTTAAAAATGTAATTGCTAAATAGTAGTAATTAATTATTTTATTTTTTGCATAGAGTATTGGTAATTAACTAATATTTTTAAATAATGATATACATTCAAAGTTTTGACATTTAAAAATATTGTTTTTATGTTAAACATTTACTTGTAAACCTAAATATTGCTTAAAACGTTTTGACATTCAAAGTTCTGCGTGCGGTTAAGTTGAACAATTTCAAGATTATCATATCTGATCCAGAAATTAGTCTCAGCGTAATAGGTTGATTAAACTCCTTGTTAATATTTTTCTGAATGTCTAAATATCCTCGTAAACAGTAACTATGATTGTCTTGACACTCGCTACAAAGATTGTTAATTATTAAAATTGATATATAGACACAACTTATTCAATCTCCCTTTTAAGTTGTTTTTTCTCTAGATCTAGAATTTACAACTCTTCTCATACGGGAACACCATATCATTATTCCCTAACATGCGTCTACAAGGGCGAATTCTTATATAAAACAGCCACCCACCATATCTTCTTGTTTCTAATGAACATATGTACTCAGCTTATTTCATATTTTTAAACACTTCAATAATCAGAATCCCAAACGTGAGTTATAGCCCCACCCTTTTTGGGTACCGCGGTAGTCATTATCGGATACTTAGAGATTCAAGTGACATTCGGGCTATATGGGGAGAAATTACAAGTATCCCCTGATGATGAAAAGCTTAACAACTTGCTTATGTCCAAAAGGTCACAAACTGATATTAAATGTATAAAGAATATAATTTTGAACATGATGAACCTATAACAAAGTCAATTTTCCTGACCCTACAATTTAATTGAGGTTTTCATACCCATCATGTAGACCTTTCTAAATTCCACAGCATTTATTTTATTTCTAATTCAAGGACGCGTATATATCTTCTAATTGATTAACGTGTCTATTCCACTTTATTAATGAAAATGACCAATATAAATAATTAATTGTAGGAAAATGAAATGTGATATTCCCCAACAAAACTTTATTTTCTCCAGAAAACTTTATTTTCTCCAGAAAGCCTACCCATTCCATATGCATAATTCATTTTCTTTTTGTCCCACGCGGATTAATGATGTGAACGTTTTAGATGGGTAGCAAGAAAGGTCCTCTTCAACTACAGCCTAAGGTATTAATTAGTATGTAGAAAACAAAGATTAAGATGTCGTAAACGCGTTGCAATAGAAGGATATGTCGGATGAAGAAACTTCAATACCAAAGTAAATAGTGTGTGAAGAGAATTTAATCGAGTTTTGGCTTAATTGCAACAGAATTGCTTATGAGATTACTCTAGTCTCTAGCTCGGTAACTGCCTTGATTGTTACTTATGTATCCTCAAATTTTGTGCACTATATAAAAGATTTTAGTTCTTAAGACAGTTGGGAATGTTTTATAATGATCAAGGAGACGACGGCCCAGTAAAAGAGCGGCTGTTGGAAAATAATTACTATATTAAGAGTGGCCTCATTGTCGAAGGGATAGAGTTTCGACCTACTACCACAAATGCTAATATTGGATTTGTTTCAAAGAAATATGTGAGAACCCGACGATTATTATTAGAAGATCTCTAATGCAACAATATCTCTTATGATACGTGTTATAGCATTAACATTATATCAAAAATCTTCTCCAACGCAACAACGTTCATTGTGCAAATGTGTAAATTATTATTTATTTTTTTTATAAAAAAAGAGGAGAAATGTATTGATTGGACATAATTAATAAATTAATGATGGACGTAATATTAAACATTGTTACAAACATTTTCTAAAGATTAATTGTACTACAAAGACTTTTTTGGCCATTTGTCGAAAAGTATTTTAGGCATTGTGCATCGACATTTATAGTATTGGAGATGGTCTTAATCCTTATCACCAAAAACAGGCCAATCCATAGACTAGTCTGATCTAAATTTGGACCGTTTAGTGACCCAAACTTTTATGAGACCAACCTTGTAGTTTCGGGGTGGCTTTCTCTTTACACTGCTTGAAGAGAAATTGTGTGAGAGCGAGAGAGGAAATTGTAAGCATGAGAGTCTAAACGAGAACTGAGATTTTATGAATCGTGAAAAAAAAATTGGAGAGGATAGAAAAATTATGTCTGAGAAAAAAAATTGAACAAAAAAACGAAGAAAAAGGAAGAAGGCAGTTGGAAGGCCATATCACGAAAGCTCTTCGTAAGAGCCAACAACACTTTTTTTTTTTAGAAAATTGCATTTGGGTCCCTAATCTTTTAACAAAGTTCAAATTTTTGACAGCACGGTCCCTAACCTTTGTTTAAATAGGCAAGGGAAGGATCTTTGGATGGGCTCTGTTTGTTCAATTCTTGACTTAATTTTGACCATTTTTAATAAAGGTAAAATTGGCATTATCTCTTTTTTATTAAAAAATTAAAATAATTATAAAATAAACAAAGAAATAATTTAAAAAATGAATAAAAAGAAAAGAAAATCACTCATCTTCTCCAATCACCCTAGGGGTAACAATTGGGCTCGGGCTGCTCGCAACTCATTTCTTGACGAGCCGAGACCCAATTTTGGCCAAGCGGGCCGAGCTAGAGACGAGTCGGCTCGTCCAATTTTAATTTTGAATTCAAATTTCAAATTGTTTTTTTTATATAGTCGAATTTTATTCTATGAATACTCCATTTCAATTTCAAATTTTCTACACCAATTCAATCTATAATCTCTCAAGCTCTAATTTTTACCTTCGATAAATATTCTTAAGTTTTTCGATCTCTTATCTCTATCAAGATAATTTTCCAAAGTAATTTCTTCATTTTATACTTTGACATTATATTTGAAATAGATTATTCTAATGATTAGTTATACCAATTTCTCGGTAGTTCGAACGTATGAGAATTTTCTTCTCAGCGTTGACAACATATGACACAAAATTAGTATAGAAGATGGTGTGAAATTTTTTGAAGCAGTTTGCAATTATTGTCAAAAAAAAATGTGTTGGAAACTAGGTACAAGCACGTCTAGTTTGAATAGGCATTGGAAAACATACTACAACAAATGATTATAACTTATAAGTGTTAGCTACTTAATTACTTTTAAATATTTAAATTTATTTTTTTAAAATGTACATGTCATAATTTATTCATGTGCAATTTTAACTCTGCTTAGATTTAATGTAGTCGGTCCCAAATTTGAAAAAATACGGCTGGGTTGTCATAATTCAGTCTATACATTCGTTATATTAATTGAAGTCCATTAGCCATAGACAATGTTAGGCAATTTGGACAATATTTTTTTATTTGTAAATTTCAGATTAAAAAAAAAAATGATAAGTTCTTGGACTGGCTCGGCTTTGACCCGTGGCGAGCCCAAGCCACGAGCCGGGCCAAGCCCCGCTTTTGGGCAACAAGCCAGGCATGGCTTGGCTCGTGGGCCCAAAAGCCCGAGTTCATATAGATCATGAGCCGAGCCTAGAGTTTGGGCTCTTGAGCCGCTCAACTCGACTTATTAACACTCTAAACCAATTTCACCCCAACCTTAACCTCCACCCACCCTACCAATATCGGATCACCATCTCAACCCAACTAACAGCCAAATCACTAACCAGTAACTACAATTGGACCCCAAAATTAAATTGTTTACGACAAGCTACAAGACTGAAGATTCATTGCTCTTCTTAGACCACTGTGAATTCTGATTGTCCATCTTACCCAGTTACACTTTTGATAAAATTAGGGATCTCAAATGCAATTTTTCCAATTTTTTTAAATGTGACCGACCTTGGTGGGCAGCAGGATACTGGAGTCGGGCCCAGCATATCCCAATGCTACGGTAAGATTCAATCATGTTTGTGTGATGAGCCAAATTGCAACACCATTGACTTCAGTTGACCATAGACTTTCACTCCTTACTACATCTACATGTCTGAATTAAAATCATAAAACAAAACGTATATGATTCAATTGTTAACCCGTTTCAAATCTTTTTTGAGTTTAAATATTTCAAACGGGATTCTCTTTTTCGATTATTGAAGATTTTGTATTTTGTAAATTCTTTGTTCAAAAAGATATAGCTAGATGTCTCAAAATTATGACAATTGGGAGAGAATTGTGGAAGCTGTTCTTCGGAGAGAAGAACTCCGGCAAGTTGCTTTATATTCCTCGAGGGAACCAAGTTTCAGCTCCATATCCTCTAGTTTTATAACCGAGCCAGCTACTCCGACTCATGATGATCAGAATATTCAACTTGGATCTTCTTCCAATACGGTAAATGAAACGGATTGGGATAGATTGCTGCCGTCTGATTATGAGGACATCATTGCCAGATCTGTGAATCCTGTGGCCTATGCAACCAAGAAAGATCTGTATTTGAGTCTTTGTGACTCTCCTATTTTGCTTGATGGAGGCAAAATGGTAACATCACAAATTTTAATTTTTCCTTTGAAATGCCATCATATTTGTAGACTTAAGTAGTAATAAATTTAACTTGGACACATGCAGAGCTTTCATATTGATAAAACAACTGGGAAGAAATGTGCTATGATTGGAGCAAGAAAACTCAAAATATTTTGTGGTGAAATCCCAGAATTCTGGGAATGGACATCTCACAAAGACTCCAGGTCCTTTGCCATATATACATATTATATATCTTTTCTTATAAATTTCTTTAATTTTGAAATTGAATTCAGAATTATAGGAATATTAATTATATAATGTGCAGATTCTTAAAGGTGGCAAAGCTTAAGCAGGTTTTCAGGTTTGATATTCGAGGACAGATAGAATTTAAAATCCTGTCCCCAAAGACTACTTATGCAGCTTATCTTGTATTTGGATTCGCGAAATCTTACAATGGTAGTCTTTGGTCCACATATGGGAGTATCGGTTTTGTCAATAATGACAAAGATGTTGATGCTCACAAGCGAGCTAATACTTTGCACCTTATACCAGGGAGGGATAAAACTGGGAATATTGCAGTGATGAGACCAGATCGATGGATGGAGGTAGAAATTGGAAACTTCTATACTGATCAAGAATATAACAGTGAGTTGGAGGCCCGGGTATGGATTAATAAAGGGAATTTGAAGTCCGGCCTTATTGTAGAAGGCATTGAATTTCGGTCCACAGAATGCTAAAATTGTGATTTTTCGAAAGAAAAATAAAAAATATGAGATACAGAAGAAAAGAGAGTCCAGGGATGATTTCAAACCTTAGGGTTTCTGATGAAATGGAAACAAAATTCTGTCTCCCCCTGATTTGTCTTCCTTTTCCCCTCCTGTGCGATGTGTTCGGTTGGGGCTGAAGGTTCTATGAAAGGCTACTTGTGTTTACATGGATTGTACTCGACTCTTTTTTTTTTTTCTTTTAATATGAAAATGTTAAATAGTGAAAAGATAAATTTCAATAATGTCTTTAAAAAAATGAATGAGAAAATTGTAACTCTTTTTATTACCAAATTAAAATTCAAATCATGGAGATGAAAAGATTGTTTGAATACATTGGATTACAATGATTATAGTTGACAACTAATAAATGAAACTTTTTTAATTTTTAATTTAATTAATAATACATCAGACTCGCTTAATAAAAAGAGAACATACACAAAAAATATTGTTTCTGAGAGTAACTACAACCCTAAAGATTCCTAATAATATATCATTAATTCCAAACAATTTGATATCAATTGTTCGTCAATCATCAAAGCTCAAATCACCAAAAGTTTTTCACTAAATTCAAGATTCTTATTATTCGTGACTACTATTATGAATGCTCATCTCTTGCTCACAGGTGGGCAGGAGTTCGAGACTCTTACTACTATATATAAAACTAATCTTTGATTGGAATTGTACTTATATAAATGTAAATAAAATATCAACATCGAACAATACAAAACAACATATTATCAACAATCATTTTTTTATATCTTTATTACAATTGTTATTTTAATATTTTAATTATTAACAATTAAAAAATAAAAAGTTAATAATATGATTACAAAAGACGCGTAACGACGCACGCGTGTCTAACTAGTTATTATAAAGAAGCTTATTTTATAAAGCCACAAAACCAACATTATATATGCTTAATGCATCCATAAAATGTAGTGTTTTTAATTTTTCAAACAAGTGGAGGAGTTGATCCATCTATAAAGAGAAATATTATAGAACAAGGACCACCTCTTTAATGCCTAGTTTCTATGGCGGAAGCAGATACGTGCATGTTAAGGCTTAGAAATTAACAAGAAATATCATTTTATTTGACTTTTAGCCCTAATAAAAATCAAATACGAATTTTCGATCTTAGAAATTTAAATTCATTTGACTTGGTTTTTCAATTTTTCTAATCGAAAATCCCATAACTATCTGAAACTGAAAGTCATACGTTAATTATAAATTGATATATTTTTCTTCACTTTTTTGTACGTGACTTGATGGATTTTTTTATAGAAAAATTCAGAAACCCAAGATCCTAATTTTTTTTTTTTGTTCTCTTTGTGGGATGTATAAAAGTAGAAATTGGTGGATATGGTAAAACTTAGGATATTATTTTTCTTACGATACTTGGAGAATTTGAGTGAGTGAAATTCTATATGATTGTAACAAATTTTCATATAGTAAAAAGCTTTGAGAATCAACAAAATAAGGAATTAGTCTCAATTCTCAACAATCCATGCATGGCAGGAATGGAGGATCAAGACAACTTTATATTGTTAAACTTTGTTGGCAAGCCAAAAATTTGAACAAGGATCAAGGCCTTATTTTATAATTATAAAAAAAAACAAAATAATTATCTTTATGCCTGCATTAATAAGAGCATTTCCAATGCACTCCGTCTATTATTTTTTAGACGTGCCATATAAGCATAGATAGACGTAGTTATTAAAAAAAAAAAAAAAACCCTCTTCAATGCATGCTAACAAGGAGTCCGTCTAGCTGATATGGCATACCAAAAAATAGACTCTGTCTAGAAGTCCAGATTGACTCATCAAATTTCAATCCATATCAATATTTTATTAAAAAAAAAAGTCAGACGATGGAAATAAAAATTGAAGACCTGCAATTTTTTTTTAAAAAAAATTAATGCCACATAAGCAGTAATATTAGTTTTTGACGGAACTCATTAGAGATGAATTTATAATTTGAATGTCTATTCAATAGACGTAGTGCCACATGGACTGAAATTCTGTCTATTTTACATGTCATGTAAACTACAATAGACAGAGTGCATTAGAAATGCTCTAAGAGCATCAAATAGATATTCAAATCCTAAGCTATCAGATACACATTTACATAACACATTAGAATCCTAGCTTTTTCTCATCTTGGTGTAATGAATCAAACAGGATCTAGTGGTTACACATTAAGTACCCGTTTGACAGAGATTATAAACTAGCTTATAAATCAATATTGGTTTATTTGAGTTGAAATTGTTGACTTTTAAATGATCATTATCAAAATCCGATTACATAATTGATCAATACAATTACATAGGATAGACAAAAGTACCCACCCGAACCGAAACCGAATTGAATCGAGCGGTACATTTCTTCTTAAGTTGAAATCGAACGTTTATGATTTAATTATTGGTTTTAAACTCAAAACCAAGAACTGAATCGACCTTATTGTTTGTCATTATTATTATTATTATTATTATTATTATTATTATTATTATTATTATTATTATTATTATTATTTATTTATTATTTTTAAAGTTAGCCCATAAAAATAAAATTTGTATTTCTATGTTTATTATTTTCTATGCTCGTATTTTTGGGTGGGGTGGGTGGGACTTTTTTTTTTTTTTGAATATAAAATTAATTAAAATTTAAAATAGGACTGGTCCAGTAACCTTGTGGCTCAAAATCGGATTGGATTGGCCCCAGTAAATATGAGACTGTATAAAATCGAGTTGGGTTGAACATAAGTAAAATTTTTATTTGTGACAAATTTATTTTTTTTCTTTTGTTGTAATGATAAAATTAAAGTTTGAATTTTAAATAATATGATTACTTAATAATAATAAAATAATTTTAATTAGCACATTTGTTAATAATTATGAATTTTAATTTTGGTTATTTTATAATAGTTCATAAAATATTCAAAATAATTTAGTATATTATTAATTTGTTAGTTTTTTTTTTAAATTTTTAATAAAAAAAAATTAAAGTATCGGACTCATTTTCACTTTTTTAAAGGTTAGGAATCCAATTGCAAATTTCTTAAGATTAGAGACCATTTGCGCCAATTGAAAGGTTGAAATAAAATGTGACTTGACAATTTTACCCCTCGCTAATAAAGATAAAAAACAGTGATATGGACCATTTGCGCACCTAAAAAGACCAATTGCGCACCTAAATGGATAGGTTAGGGACCATTTCGCCAAAAATGAAACGTTAGGGACCATTTGCGCACTAATGGCAAACGTTAGGGACCATTTGCGCCAATTTTCCTAAATATAAATAAAATATCAACATCGAACAATACAAAACAACATGTTATCAACAATTATATTTTTTTTTATCTTTATTGCAATTGCTTTTTTAATATTTTAATTATTAATAATTAAAAAATAAAAAGTTAATAATATGATTACAAAAGCACGTGCAATACACGCGTGTCTAACTAGTTATTAAAGAAGCTTATTTTATAAAGCCACAAAACCAACATTATATATGCTTAATGCATCCATAAAATGTAGTGTTTTTAATTTTTCAAACAAGTGGAGGAGTTGATCCATCTATAAAGAGAAATATTATAGAACAAGGACCACCTCTTTAATGCCTAGTTTCTATGGCGGAAGCAGATACGTGCATGTTAAGGCTTAGAAATTAACAAGAAATATCATTTTATTTGACTTTTAGCCCTAATAAAAATCAAATACGAATTTTCGATCTTAGAAATTTAAATTCATTTGACTTGGTTTTCAATTTTTCTAATCGAAAATCCCATAACTATCTGAAACTGAAAGTCATACGTTAATTATAAATTGATATATTTTTCTTCACTTTTTTGTACGTGACTTGATTTTTTTTAGAGAAAAAAATTGTAAATCTAGTATCCTAATTTTTTTTTTTCTTGTTCTCTTTGTGGGATATATAAAAAGTAGATATGGTAAAACTTAGGATATTATTTTTTTTACGATACTTAGAGAATTTGAGTGAGTGAAATTCTACTTACGATATTTAGAGAATTTGAGTGAGTGAAATTCTATATGATTGTAACAAATTTTCATATAGTGAAAAGTTTTGAAAGTCAACAAAATAAAGAATTGGTCTCAACAACAATCCATGCATGGCAGGAATGGAGGATCAAGACAACTTTATATTGTTAAACTTTGTTGGCAAGCCAAAAATTTAAACAATGATCAAGGCCTTATTTTATAATTATAGAAAAACAAAACAATATCTTTATGCCCGCATTAATAAAAGCATTTTCAATACACTCCGTCTATTATTTTTTAGACGTGCCACATAAGCATAGATAGACATAGTTATATATAAAAAATAAAATAAAATCAATGCATGCTAACAAGGAGTCCGTCTAGCTGATATGGCATATCAAAAAATAGACTCTGTCTAGAAGTCTGGATTGACTCAGCAAATTTCAATCCATATCAATATTTTATTTTTTTTAAAAAAAAGTCGAGACGATGGAAATAAAAATTGAAGACCTACCAATTTAAAAAAAAAATTAATGCCACATAAGCGATAATATTAGTTTTTTACGGAACTCATTAGAGATGAATTTATAATTTGAAAGTCTATTCAATAGAAGTAGTGCCACATAGACTGAAATTCCGTCTATTTTACCTGCCACGTAAACTACAATAGACAAAGTACATTAGAAATGCTCTCAGAGCATCAAATAGATATTCAAATCCTAAGCTATCAGATACACATTTACATAACACTCATTAGAATCCTAGCTTTTTCTCATCTTGGTATAATGAATCAAACAGGATCTAGTGGTTACACATTAAGCACCCGTTAGACAGAGATTATAAAAGCAAATTTATAAACCAATATTGATTTATTTGAGTTGAAATTGTTGACTTTTAAATGACCATCATCAAAATCCGATTACATAATTGATCAATACAATTACATAGGGTGGACAAAAGTACCCACCCGAACCAGACCGAACTGGAACCGAATTGAATCGAGCAGTACATTTCTTCTTAAGTTTAAATCAAACGTTTATGATTTAATTATTGGTTTTAAACTCAAAACCGAAGAACTGAACCGACCTTATTGTTTGTCATTATTATTATTATTTTTTATTTTTTATTTTTTAAAGTTAGCCCATAAAATTAAAATTTGTAATTCTATATTTGTTATTTTGAATTGAAATGGAACCTTGTGTTCAATATTTGATATATTGTTCTTTTGTGAATAGAGTAAGGTTTGTAAATTATGATTTTTTAGAGTATTGTCTGTGGCATGTTTTGAGGAGTTGGACTTAATCATTTTTGTCAATCACTAGTTCAGGTCAAAATAGATGCTCCAAATCCACAAATTTTGGTTACGCATGAAAATGACAAGGTACTTCGATCCTTCGTCTTTGACCTGGATACTATTTGCTTTGAAAACTAATGTGAAAATATTAATTATTAATAATTATGGAAATGACTGTCCCACAATTCCTTCTATTTGTCTGATGCTATCTTTACTGCAAGATCCATTACGGAATTGTATATTTCTTCCTTTCTATCGAGGAAATTTCAGTTTCTTTGAGTCTGCCTTCTCTTCAAAAACTATTTTTATTGCCCATATCAACAAGTGACTCAACAATGCAAAAGTTATTATCTGCATGTTCTGTGGTTAGAAAAATATCTCTTCACTGTTTGTGTGGATTATAGAAAATTAAAATTTCCAGTGAGATAATATAGGATTTTAAATTTTCCAGTGCCCTGATATGAAGTTTTTCCTTGATTATGCACCGAATCTTAAATTTTTTGCCTTTGAGGAGATGAGAATCAGAGGAAATAAAATTAGTGTTTCGGTGTTTACAAAGTTGACAACTTTGACACTAATAGAAGCTCGTGTGATGGATTCTATGTTGGCAAATCTCCTTTTCAAAATCCACTCTAAGAAAAGTTAGTGTTGGTAGATTGTCGCATCGTTGAAAAGTTGTTCATTGCTTCCCCAAACCTTGAGTGTTTTTACTAGTCTTATTGTCGATCACTAGTTCAGGTCAAAATAGATGCTCCAAATCTACAGAAACTAGAGTATCGTGGAAAATTGATAACATTTTCATCAGTGATATATGATCACCTCTACTTAAGGCAACAATTTATCTGGAAGGTTACAGTCGTAGTTCATCAATAATTTGGTATTCAAAATTGAAAGATCTGTTCGAAAAATTACTGTATTCGAAAACATTGTCTGTGGCATGTTTTGAGGAGTCGTACTTAATCATACCTGGAAAAATGAGGATGAGCCTCCTTCCACAACTACATGCCCTCAAGCATTTGAAGGTTGAAATAAAAAAAAAATCACTAGGGAGTAATGGTGGAAAGCTGGAGAAAGGACTACGTTGGATGTTTCCTTGTCCCCGCACCCCTGATGACATACTTTGCTACCGGCAAGATTTGAAGAACACTACGAATATAAATAAGATACCCATCAGCTTCTTGGAGGAAATGTTGGGATTTCATTAGAGAGCAGGATATAAATTGAGATGGCTTTTCATATAAAGTGGATTCAAATTACCGGTTGGTTTCATTTTCAATCCAACAATTACACTGCATAAATTTGAAACTGTAAAGTTGAATTGCACAACCAGATTACAAAGTGGTTTTTGTTGACATCTGTAAAAAGTGAAAACGAACTAAATACACAAAAATCCATCTATTAGCTATCAGGTTTCATCTCTGTTTTATAAATAAAAGAAATTAACTCTGCCTATGTTTCTTTGTAGACGCTCAAGCTTACCTAAAGGACGAAGGATGTTGGAGGCTGATAGCCTAGGTAAAACTTTTTCATGTCACATTTATGATACAAATACATGCATGAAGCATCTCCTAACTCAGCAAAAAGCCCATCAAAGTAATCATACAAGTTGGGATAATTATAGGCTCCAGAACAAAGGCATCCAGTGGCTCTTTCAATGAACATTTGTATCCCATTCAATATTCCTGTAGAATTTTGATCTCCAACCTTCAATTTTTGGAACACTTGGGCATCCAGAGATGCTTCCATCTAAATGTGACGAAAATTGAATTTAAAGAGTTCCAATTTATCCCCTTAACCTATTTATCTACTACTATTGTACTACAATCAAATCAATTGGTTGAAATACATTCAATTCATTCAAAAGGGATAACTCCACAGAAAGTTTAAGCAGCCTGAGGACAACAATAAGATACAAAATAATAAAAGAGGAAATTATAACAAATGTCCTTTTGTAGGTTGTACAATTTAAAAATAGCAACTTTTAAAAATAAGTTGAAAATGGTAATCTTGGACAAATATAACCCCAAACAATTACTTAAACACCCATTATATCCCAGTCAAATCAAAATCAAAATCAAGTCTATTATTTCACTAAAATCAAATCTTACTCTACCACCCACCCGCCTCGTGTCACCGCCTTCACGCCACTATTTGCCACCAACTAACCCATCCCAATTGAATTACTATTTTGATAGATTAATTTAGATTATAAAATAACAAAAATTCAATAGGTTTTGTGCTAGATTAGTTTGGTTGTTTTTAGATATAAAAATATGTTGAATATAATTGCTCAAAAATTGTTGAAAGAGATTGGGTTCATATATTAATATATGGTTGAACAAGAAGAATGTGAAAACGAGAAAAACAAATGAAGTGGGTTGAGCAACTATCGTTTAAATTGTCTGGAAAAAGAAGAAAGAAGAAAACAAAAGTTACTGTCGTTCGACAGTTACAACCGTCGGCCCGACAGGCCTGACAACAACTGTCGGCCCGACAGTAACTTTTTTTCTTTACTTTTTTTTTTTACACCCGACGGATGAATGACAAAAAAAAAAAAAAAAAAACAACAACAACAACAACAACTATTCTACTGTCTTTCGCAAAAGGGTATATATGACTTTTTGTCCCAAAAAGTTGTAATTTTTGCAAATGTTATTAAAAGTTTCCATTTTTAAAATTGACCATATGCATTTGTCTAGATTTCTAAATTCCTCATAATATACCAGTAATTATCATTCTTCTTAAGTCTGAACCATCACATCATATACTGAAACATATGGTGACAGATAACAGTTTATGCAATCGAATTATACCCTCATACATATCATAATTGTCGTAAAAATCTATTACAAATGTAACTAATAGAACAAAAGGCATGTTCCACAAACAAGTATTGAAAGCTTGTTAAATCAATAGTCTGTGGATCAAAACATTTCTTAAGAAACGAAAGAATTTGCCACACAAATGCATCATCTCAACCCGCGCTGTCAACACCACCTCCAAAATAATTGACAGCTTTTCTACTTTAAATTGGCTACCACTTGACTCTTCCCATGGTCATCATACCTAGGTTCAGCCCCAACTTGTACAGAATTCCTAGCGGCCTTTAAAAACAAAGGGAGAAAGTTGAGTTTTATAATGCCATCCACCTGCGATTCTTCATTTCTAGTAGGATGTGCCAGACTCGAATCCATTCCATCCTCATTTGTGCTGATAGTTTCCTCATAGAATACCGAAATCAAATTAAAGTTTTCTTTAACAAAGCCCCAACCACTAATGTTAGGACCGTTTTCATATTCAGGCATTTGAACGTCAAAATTCTTGTGTCTTTTTTCAATGATAGGCAATTCGTATAAGACGTTGTCAACAAGTACTTGAGGATTGGAATGGTTGAAAAATAGATGATTTAGTAGCTTGTCAGCCAACGACCTCTTCAATGGATCGTCAACTAAACATATACTTAGAAAGTTCTTGAATGACTTTGAAAATTCCTTCTTACTATTCTCAAAAACCTGCTCCGCACAATAAATTTTAAGAATGATGATTGAGTTCGGTCCAACCAATATAGGCAACACGTTAGCATAAATCCGAATCCCGTTTCGAGAAAATAGGTGAAATTATAATTTAAACATTAACATAAGCTACACATACACCGATACATTTATATATTTAATAATAATATTGCGTGAACAATTATATACTACAAGAAAATTGACGTTTAGCAACGAATTTTTTTCCAATGCATAGAAAATTTGCCGGTAAAGGTCACCTCTTCCAACAATTTGTTCGTCGATAAAGTCACTTTTTCCGACAAACTTCCTTACATCATCGAGAAAAATCCAAGCATAGTGCATCATCTTTTCTTGACGGCCTCTAATTTCTCTACCGACGAGTTTGTTCGTTGGGAAACATTTCACCGACGATAAAATTGTTTGTCGAAACAAGTCATGGAGGGAATAAATATTTTGTGCAAGAAAAAAAAGTGTGCACGAAAAATTGGTATTAACATATTGGCAAAGAATTTATTTAGTTTTAGCGAGAAAGTTATGTTCACGAAAGAAATGAAATAGATTGGATGATCACTTTTGACAAATTTAAAAAGTATTTAAAATGTCGACGACTTTACAGAGTAGTTGGAAAAGGGTAAGTCTTGCTTCAATTAATATTATCGTCGATAGCAATGCTTGTTTTATTGCGACTTCTTCTAGCAAAATTTTATTGTTGTCGGAAAACAGTTTGGAGAAATGAATGATCTCTTTCGACGACTTTCTAAGGTTGTTCGGAAAGCGTACTATCAGCAACCATTATATTGTTGTTGGAAGAAATGTTTGTTTTAATGTGACCTCTTCCAACGAATTTTTATTGTCGTCTGAAAGCAGTTTGGAGAGTTGATAATCTCTTCTAATGAATTTCTTAGATCGACGAGAAAGCATACTTATGGCGACAATTATGTTGTCATCGGAAGAAATGATTGCTTTAATGTGAATTTTTTCGACGAATTTTTAAATTCGTCGGAATAACGTTTGGGGAGGTGAATAATCTCTTCTGACGGATTTTGAAAGTCGTTGGCAAATGGTGCTTTTTGCGATGATTTTATTTTCGTCAAAAAACATATTTACTTAAGTTTAATCTCTTCTAATGAATATTTAAGTTCATCGGAAAAGAATCGTGGAGAGTTGGAAGAAAAACAATGCATCATAACCTTATATTTAATTATTACATAATTAATTTCAATGTAATTACCTCATTCATAGAATAAATTTTAATTTTTTTCTTATTTAATTAAGATGGTAAAGTAATGAATTATTATAATATTTTTATAAATAATGATATAATTAGATGTTATGTTTAATTTTATATTTAAACTATATACACATGCTTAAATATATGTCTAATTACATATAGAGTAATGTTATTCATAGTCGCCGCTTTTAGAGTGAGTGAGCGACGTATCATTATTCAATTGGAGTAATTATTTACTCCAATTGAGTAATGTTATTTAAGGTAATTTGCAGCCGCCGTCCCCAACCTTTGAAATTTTGATACTTTTATTCTTATTCTTTATTTTTTTGCATCCATATCCTCAACCTTTCTTAATTTGGTAGATGAAATCCCTTTTGACGGATTTACCCTTTGGTAATTTGCAGCCTCCATCACCAACCTTTGGATTTTTGGCACTTTTATCCTCATTTTTCATTTTTTTGCACCCATATCCTCAACATTTCTTAATTTGGTGGCCGAAGTCCCTATTGATGAATTTACTTTTAACATATTATCAATTTATTAGTTTCTTTTAATTTTTCATATAAAATAAAAGTATTCGAACTCATTTGTACTTTCAAGGGTTAGGAATCCAATTGAAAATTTTTCTAATTAAAATAAGGACATATTTGTCTTTTTCATCAAATAATGATCAATTGCGCCCCAAAACATATCAGTTAGAGACTTCTGTATCAAAAAATAAAGGTTAGAGACCATTTGCACAAATTTTCAGTTTCTTTTAATTTTTCATATATAATTTATTTGTGATAAAACTATTCATTTTTAATAATGAGAAAAGTATTTATTAAGTATTATTACTTAAATAGATAAATAGTTTTATCATTATTATTCAGAAAAATAGTTTTATTCAGATATCTATATTTTGATTCTCACTTTTAACAAAAATAAATAAAATCTAATAATTATCTTAAGGATCTATTTGGCTTGTAGATAAAACTATTTATCTGAATAATAGTTATTAGGATAACAAGTTTATAATTATCTTACTTGGTTTAGCTATGTATAAGAATGAGAAAAGTCAATGTTAAAAAATCAACTTTTCGTTCTACCCTTGTTATTAATTAAATGAAAAAAAAAAAATAACAAAAAATTTGTGCAAATGGTCCGTAACCTTTATTTTTGATATGTAATATCTAGCGATGTGTTTTTTTGTGTGATTGGTTTTTATTTCATGAAAAAGACAAATGTCCTTATTTTGATTAGAGAAATTTTCAATTAGATTCCTAACATATGCAAGTACAAATGAGTCCGAATACTTTTATTTTATATGAAAAAAAAAAAAAAAAACTAATAAATTGATAATATATAAAAGGTAAATCCGTCAACAGGAACTTCGGCACCAAATTAAGAAATGTTGAGGATATGGGTTCCAAAAATGATGAATGAGGATAAAAGTGTCAAAATTTCAAAAGTTGGGGATGGAGGGTGCAAATTACCAAAGGGTAAATCCGTCAATAGGGACTTCAGCCACCAAATTAAGAAATGTTGAGGATATGAGTTCCAAAAATAAAGAATGAGGATAAGAGTGCCAAAATTTCAAAAGTTGGGGATGGAGGCTGCAAATTACCAAAGGGTAAATCCGTCAACAGGGACTTCAGCCACCAAATTAAAAAAGGTTGAGAATATGGGTGCAAAAAAATGAAGAATGAGGATAAAAGTGCCAAAATTCCAAAGGTTGAGGACCGCGGCTGCAAATTACCATGTTATTTATAGTCATTATCGGATACTCAGAGCTTCAAGTGACATTCGGGGTATGTGGGGAGAAATTACAAGTATCCCCTGATGATGAAAAGTTTAACAACTTGCTTATGTCCAAAAGGTAGCAAACTGATATTAAATGTATAAAGAATATAATTTTGAACATGTAGCAAAGTCAGTTTTCTTGACCCTACAATTGAATTGAGGTTTTCATAATTCATACCCATCATGCAGACCTTGCTAAATTCCACAGCATTTTTTTTATTTCTAATTCGAGGATGCGTATATATCTTCTAATTGATTAACGTGTCTATTCCACTTTATTAATGAAAATGACCAATATAAATAATTAATTGTAGGAAAATGAAATGTGACCCCGATAAAACTTTATTTTCTCCACAAAGTCTACCCATATACATAATTCATTTTCTTTTGTCCCACACGGATTAATGATGTGAACGTTTTGGATGGGTAGCAAGAAAGGTCCTCTTCAACTACAGCCTAAGGTATTAATTAGTATGTAGAAAACAAAGAGTAATATGTCGTAAACGCGTTGCAATAGAAAGATACGTCGGATGAAGGAACTTCAATACCTTAGTAAATAGTGTGTGAAGAGAATTTAATCGAGTTTTGGCTTAATTGCAACAGAATTGCTTATCAGATTACTCTAGTCTCTAGCTCGGTAACTGCCTTAACTTGACTATTACTTATGTATCCTCAAATTTTGTGCATTATATACAAGATTTTAGTTCTTAAACAGTTGGGAATATTTTATAATGATCAAGGAGACGACGGCCCAGTGAAAGCGCGGTTGTTGGAAAATAATGACTATATTAAGAGTGGCCTCATTGTTGAAGGGATTGAGTTTCGACATACTACCACAAATGCTAAGATTGGGCTTGTTTCAAAGAAATATGTGAGAACCCGACGATTATTACTACACAATAAATAAAATATTTTTAAAATATTGTTATATTTTTTTATTCTAAAAAATATGTTTTTTTTTTTTTTATGAACACTTATTGTTACATTTATTAAATTGTTATTTTAGTTATAATAAATGTGTTACCAAAAAAAAAAAGTATTTTTAGAATAAAAAAAGTTAAATAGTATTTTTTAAATTATTTTATATTTTGTAGTATATGGTGAAATTATCACATAATTAAGCCTTATCACCAAAAACAGGCCAATCGATAGACTAGTCTGATCTAAATTTGGACTGTTTAGCGACCCAAACTTTTATTGGACCAACCTTGTAGTTTCGGGGTGGCTTTCTCTTCACACTACTTGAAGAGAAATTGTGTGAGAACCGAGAGGGAAATTGTAAGCATGAGAGTCTAAACGAGAACTGGGATTTTATGAATCGAGAAAAAAAATGGAGAGGATAGAAAATTTGTGAGAAAAAAAAATTGAACAAAAAAGGAAGAAAAATGAAGATGGCCGTTGGAAGGCCATATCACGAAAGCTCGTTGAAAGAGCCAACAACACTTTTAAGGTTTTTTGTTTTGAGAAAATTACATTTGGGTCCCTAACCTTTTAACGAAGTTCAATTTTTGACAACATGGTCCCTAACCTTTGTTTAAATAAGCAAGGGAAGGATCTTTGGATGGGCTCAGTTAGTTCAATTCTTGACTTAATTTTGAGCATTTTTAATAAAGGTAAAATTGGCATTATCTCTTTTTTTTTATTAAAATTAAAATAATTATAAAATAAACAAAGAAAAAATTTAAAAAATGAATAAAAAAAATCACTCATCTTCTCCAACCAACCTAGGGGTGACAATTGGGCTCGGGCAGCTCGCGGCTCATTTCTTGACGAGCTAAGATCCAATTTTGGCCAAGCGGACTGAGCTAGAGACGAGTCGGCTCGCCCAATTTTAATTTTGAATCCAAATTTCAAACTATTTTTTATATAATCGAATTTTCTTCTATTAATACTCCATTTCAATTTCACATTTTCTACACCAATTCAATCTACAATCTCTCAATCTCTAATTTATTACATTTCGATACATATTCTTAAGTTTTTCGATCTCTTATCTCTATCAGTATAATTTTCCAATTTAATTTCTTCATTTTATACTTTGACATTATATTTCAAAATATATTATTCTAATGATGAGTTAAACCAATTTCTCGATAGTTCGAACATATATATTACACAAAAAGATTAGTATGGAAGATGGTGTGAAATTTTTTGAAGCAATTTGCAATTATTGCCAAAAGAATTTGAGTTGGAAACTAGGTACAAGCACGTCTCGTTTGAATAAGCATTGAAAAACATACTACAACAAATAATTATAACTTATAAGTGTTTGTTACTTAATAACTTTTAAATTTAAATTTTTTTTTTTTTTGATGTACATGTCATAATTTATTCAAGTACAATTTTAACTCCGCTTAGATTTAATGTAGCCGGTCCCAAATCTGAAAAAAAATATGGATGGTTGTACAATTCCATCTATGCATTCATTATATTAATTAAAGTCCATAATATTAATTAAAGTCCATAGACAATGATAGGTAATTTGGACAATATTTTTAAATTTGTAAATTTCAGACTAAAAAAAAACAATAAGTTATTGGGCTGGCTCGGCTTCAAACTGTGGCGAGCCCAAGCCATGAGCCGGGCCAAGCCCCGCTTTTGGGCAACAAGCCAGGCATGGCTCAGCTCGTGGGCCCAAAAGCCCGAGTTCATATAGATCATGAACAAGCTCGACTCGACCCATTAACACTCTAAACCAATCTCACCCCAACCTTAACCTCCACCCACCCTACCAATATCGGACCACCATCTCAACGCAACTCACAGCCAAATCACTAACCAGCAACTACAATGGGACTCCAAAATTAAATTGTTTACCACAAGCTACAAGACTGAAGATTCATGTGATAATTTCACCATATACTATAAAATATAAAATAATTTAAAAAATATTATTTAACTTTTTTTATTTTAAAAATACTGTTTTTTTATTTTTGTAATACTTGTTACATTTGTTATATTTATTAATAACAAATGTAACACATTTATTATAATCGAAATAACAAATGTAATAACAAGTGTTACAAAAATTATGGGAGTTGGCATGTTGGCTCTCTCCCTCGGATCTCTCGCCACTCGCCCACATCCCTCGATTTACAACCTCCGACACATGTGGGGGACTTGGCCCGGGACTTTTTCACCTTATCGAGTGTTACAAAAAAAAAAAAAAAGTATTTTAGAAATTAAAAAAAATGATGATATTTTAAAAATATTTTATTTATTGTGGTTATTTCTAAAAAACCCAAGATTCATTGCTCTTTTCATACCACTGGGAATTCTGATTGTCCATCTTACCCAGTTACACTTTTTGAAAAAATTAGGGATCTCGAATGCAAATTTTCCAATATTTTTAAATGTGACCGACCTGGGTGGGCAGCAGGATACTGGAGTCGGGCCCAGCAATCCAGCATAGCCCAATGCCGCGGTAAGATTCAATCATGTTTGTGTGATGAGCTAAATTCTACTGCAACACCATTCAGTTGACCATAGACTTCAGTTGACCATAGACTTTCACTCCTTATTACATCTACACGTCTGAATTAAAATCATAAAACAAAGGGTATATGATTCAATTGTTAACCCGTTTCAAATCTTTTTTGAGTTTCAATATTTCAAACGGGATTCTCTTTTTCGATTATTGAAGATTTTGTATTTTGTAAATTCTTTGTTCAAAAAAGATATAGCTAGATGTCTCAAAATTATGACAATTGGGAGAGAATTGTGGAAGCTGTTCTTCGGAGAGAAGAACTCCGGCAAGTTGCTTTATATTCCTCGAGGGAACCAAGTTTCAGCTCCATATCCTCTAGTTCTATAACCGAGCCGGCAACTCCGTTTCATGTTGATCATAATATTCAACTTGGATCTTCTTCCAATACGGTAAATGGAACGGATTGGGAAAGAATCTTCAAGACAGATTTTTATTTGATTCTTTGTACACTCCTACTTCTCTTGATGATAGAGGCAATACGGTAACATCACAAATTTTTATTTTTCCTTTGAAATGCCATCATATTTGTATTTGAGTCTTTGAAATGCCATCTGATTATGAGGACATCATCACCAGATTTGAGAATCTGGCTGCCTGTGCAACCAAGACAGATCTGTATTTGATTCCTTGTTCATTCCTACTTCTCTTGATGATAGAGGCAATACGGTAACATCACAAATTTTTATTTTTCCTTTGAAATGCCATTATATTCGTATTTGAGTCTTTGAAATGCCATCTGATTATGAGGACATCATCGCCAGATTTAAGAATCCGGCTGCCTATGCAAACAAGACAGATCTGTATATGAGTCTTTTTTCACTCCTACTTTACTTGATGCTAGAGGCAACACGGTAACATCACAAATTTTTATTTTTCCTTTGAAATGCCATCATATTTGTAGACTTAAGTAGTAATTAATTTCACTTGGACACATGCAGAGCTTTCACATTGATAAAACAACTGGGATGAATGTGCTATGATTGGAGCAAGAAAACTCAAAATATTTTGTGGTGAAATCCCAGAATTCTGGGAATGGACATCTCACAAAGACTCCAGGTCCTTTGCCATATATATATATATATATATATATATATACATATATATATATTACATCTTTTTCTTATAAATTTCTTTAATTTCGAAATTGAATTCAGAATTAGAGGGAATATTATTGTTATGTTGTTTTGAGTGGAAAAATTTATGATATTTTTAGCATTTGTAAAATTTAGTACTTTTTTTTTTTGGTTTGTTTTTTGGGTATGTAATTTGGTGTTTCATGTTTATACTCTGCTAATGGATACTATTTTGTGGCTTATTTTGCTAGATATTGGATGCTATATTATGATATCTATTGGATGCTATATTCATATTTTGTGCATTAGATTAACAAAGTGTTAAAAATGTAATTGCTAAATATTAGTAACTAATTATTTTATTTTGTGCATTGAGTACTGGTAATTAACTAATATTTTTTAAATAACGATATACATTCAAATTTTTGACATTTAAAAATGTTGTTTATTATGTTAAATAACGATATACATTCAAAGTTTTGACATTTAAAAATATTGTTTATTATGTTAAACATTTACTGGTAAACCTAAATATTGCTTAAAACGTTTTGATATTCAAAGTTCTGCGTGTGATTAAGTTGAACAATTTCAGTATCATATACAATCTAGAAATTAGTCTCAGCGTAATAGGTTGATTAAATTCCCTATTAATATTTTTCTGAATGTCTAAATATCCTGGTAAACAGTAACCATAATTGTCTTGACACTCGCTGCAAAGATTGTTAATTATTAAAATTGATATATAGACACAACTTATTCAATCTCCCTTCTAAGTTGTTTTTTCTCTAGATCTAGAATTTACAACTCTTCTCATACCGGGAACACCATATCTTTATTCCCTCTGAGTATGAAACCAACACGCATCAACAAGGGCAAATTCTTATATAAAACAGCCACCCACCCCTATACAGATATCTTCTTGTTTCTAATGAACATTTTTACACAGCTTTTTTCATATTTTTAAACACTTCAATAATTGGAATCCCAAACGTGAGTTATAGCCCCAACCTTTTCAGGTACCTCGGTAGTCATTATTGGATACTCAGAGATTCAAGTGACATTCGAGCTATATGGGGAGAAATTACAAGTATCCCCTGATGATGAAAAGCTTAACAACTTGCTTATGTCCAAAAGGTAGCAAACTGATATTAAATGTATAAAGAATATAATTTTGTACATGTAACAAAGTCAATTTTCTTGACCCTACAATTGAATTGAGGTTTTCATACCCATCATGCAAACCTTTCTAAATTCCACAACATTTATTTTATTTCTAATTCGAGGATGCGTATATATCTTCTAATTGATTAACGTGTCTATTCCACTTTATTAATGAAAATGACCAATATAAATAATTAATTGTAGGAAAATGAAATGTGATATTCCCCAATAAAACTTTATTTTCTCCAGAAAGCCTACCCATTCCATATGCATAATTCATTTTCTTTTGTCCCACGCGGATTAATGATGTGAACGTTTTAGATGGGTAGCAAGAAAGGTCCTCTTCAACTACAGCCTAAGGTATTAATTAGTATGTAGAAAACAAAGATTAAGATGTCGTAAACGCGTTGCAATAGAATTGGATACGTCGGATGAAGAAACTTCAATACCTTAGTAAATAGTGTGTGAAGAGAATTTAATCGAGTTTTAGCTTAATTGCAACAGAATTGTTTATCAGATTACGGGTAAGAAAGCAATAAAGATTGAGTTCAACATCATGGGTTGGTTTCTAGAGGTGCACAATCTTGTGTGTACGACACAGTACTATGTTGAGCTCGTCCATCTCCTAAGACATGAGCTCGAAGTAGTGTAAAACTGGCTATATCTTGTGATATATCGATGTAGTATAAATCTGGCTATATCTTGTGACATGAGTTCAGAGACATACACAATCATAAAGAAATATTTTTGACTATCCAAATATATAGATGAGAAGAGGAAATAAACTCTGTACAAGTTGGAAAATGATAAAATGAAGTTAATCCTAGAGTTAAATAAACACTAAAAGCCTCTCCAAAATCATCTACCAAAAACATAAGATGTAGCGATCGGAAATTTTTTTGGCTTTTAACTTTCAAGAAAATAAAATTTTAACTTTCGTTGTCACTACGAACTTCCTAATATGTTTTAAATATTTAGTCGCGGCTTATTTTATTTTTCACGTGCTTGCCATATATTTGATTTGACGATTACGAAATATTAACTATCACTTAGCCTTTTTAAATTTCTTATACCAGATAAATTTTCTAAAGTTAATTCTTAGATAATTTTAGGCCAATCGTTCAAATTGAAACCAAGCAAAAATTTAAACATTTTTTCGATCCAATTTTAATCTATTTATTCATCTAAGTTTGGATCTAATTTTAATATATTTATTCCTCTAAGTTTCGATCCAATTTTAATCTATTTATTCATCTAAGTTTCGATCCAATTATAGTCTATTTATTCATCTAAGTTTCGATCTAATTTTAATTCATGTATTAGGAACGAGCGACTTCTGTGGGTATAACGGGCCGAGCTGGCTACTGGGGTCGGTAAGATTCAATCGTGTTGTGTGTGATGAGCCAATGAATAACGGCAGTCTTTCTTTGACTATACAAATTCTACTGCAACACCATTGCTTCAGTTCACCATAGACTTCACTCCTTACTACATCTACATGTCAGAATTAAAATCATAAAACAAAGGGTGTATGATTCAATTGTTAACCAGTTTCAAATCTTTTTTGTAGGTTTCAATATTTCAAGCGGGATTCTCTTTTTCAATTATTGAAGATTTTGTATTTTGTAAATTTTTTGTTAAAAAGATATAGCTAGATGTCTCAAAATTATGACAATTGGGAGAATTGTGGAAACTGTTCTTCGGAGAGAAGAACTCCGGCAAGTTGCTTTATATTCCTCGAGGGAACCAAGTTTCAGCTCCATATCCTCTAGTTTTATAACTGAGCCAGCTAATCCGATTCATGATGATCAGAATATTCAACTTGGATCTTCTTCCAATACGGTAAGTGAAATGGATTGGGAGAGATTGCTGCCGTCTGATTATGAGGACATCATCGCCAGATCTGTGAATCCTGTGGCCTATGCAACCAAGAAAGATCTGTATTTGAGTCTTTGTGACTCTCCTATTTTACTTGATGGAGGCAAAATGGTAACATCTATCTCTGTGTGTTTACCATTAATTATCATCGTGGTATGTGTATAATGTTATTCAGATAGAATTATTTCAATTTATCTAATGTTCATAAATTTTTATTTGAAGTTTGTGAGAGAATATGAATTTTTGTTCAAACCGAACACTAATCGAGCTAAAGAAAAATTTGAAATAAACCAGGTTTTAATCGATTCCTATTCTGTTCAAACCAAAATCTGCGCACTTAAACAAACGCAGTGCTCCCCCTATTATAAGGTTCATTTTGTTCAAATAAAATACGTTACAGTTTATTGACCTCGTCTAGGAACAAGATAATGTCCTTTTGGCAGCTTAGCTAAATTTTGACAGCTCTGTGCTTGTAGTATTACTAATGTACAATGACTAATGTTTGAACATTGACACATGGCAGAGCTTTCAACTTGATAAAACAACTGGGAAGAAATGTTACATGATTGGATCAAGGGAACTCAGAATTTCTTGTGATCCAGAGGTCTGGGAATGTACATCTTTCAAATCCTCCAGGTCCTTCACCGTATATATCTTTTGCTTTTTATATTTCATTCGGAAACTGCCTTCAGATTTCGGAATAAGAGGGAACATTAATTATATAATGTGCATAATGGACTTTTATATCTTTGTAGATTCTCAATGGTTGTAGAGCTTTTATTGGTACGGTCGTTTGATATACGAGGCAGGATAGAAACACAGATGCTGTCCCCAAAGACTCGTTATGCAGCTTATCTGGTATTCAAATTTGGTAAGAATTTCGATGGGTTTGAATCAATAAAAGGGATTATCAAGTTCTTTAAACATGATAAAGATTATGAAGCTGAAGAGCGAGCTACTACCTTGCATCTTCTACCAGTAAAATCTAAAAATGGGAAGATAGCAGTGAGGAGATATGATGGATGGATGGAGCTACAGTTGGGAATGTTTTATAATGATCTAGGAGACGACAGCCCAGTGGTTGTGCTGTTGAAGGAAAAAATGACTATATTAATAGTGGCCTCATTGTTGAAGGGATTGAGTTTCGACCTACTACAAATACAGAGATAGAGAGAAACAGAAGAAAAGGGATCTTGAGACTTGGGGGGTGGCCTTTCGTATTATGTATGAAATTTTCTTCTTCAGTGAGTAAGAAAAACGTGTTGTTGATAATATCGATATCTAACTAATCATTTTCCAGCGAAATCTTATGTAGATGGTATTATCAACTACTTGCAGCTTCTACAAAATCCTCCCTCAAAATAATTTGACAATGTGGCCTTAATTAAACCTAGGTTGAGCAATAAATACCCAAGTACTCGTATTTGAGTACCACTCTTTCCACTTCATGTGAATACTGTATTGCTATATATCCACTTTCTTTTTTCCCAGATCACCTTTTATTTATATTCCACACAAGGGCTTGGACTAGCTTGATTTTAAAGTTTAAGCTATTAGATAAGGCCACATGCATGTCATTTAAATCTTATCTTCTAAATAATTTGAATATCCGTTCCCTCTTGGATTTCTCATTTACTTGACTT
Organism: Forsythia suspensa; assembly: GCA_023638005.1. Classification (NCBI taxonomy): domain Eukaryota; kingdom Viridiplantae; phylum Streptophyta; class Magnoliopsida; order Lamiales; family Oleaceae; genus Forsythia; species Forsythia suspensa. The sequence continues at coordinate 53,971,450 of CM042675.1, forward strand.
TTTTTTTATGTACATGCTCAATCGAGTGAATGGGTAATTAAATAAAACTTAGAGAATCGTTTGTTTTATTTTATTTTTTAGTTTTGACCTCTCAAGATTTATAGCATGTTTGAAAACGTTGAAATTATTTTTAAGTGTTTATAAGTTTTGGGTCCTATGGAATGTCTAAATAATAAGTGTAATTGTATAGTAGGTTGTGACTTTTACTTAAATATGTGGATAAAAATATATTTGACTAATTTGACCAACTTAAATTATAATTTAAATATTGACATAAAGCTACGCATACATTGATACATCTACATATTTAATAATAGTATTGCATGAACAATTATATATACTACAAGAAAATTGAGTTTTAGCGACGAACTTTTTCTGGCGCATGGAAAATTAAATCAAGATAAATGTCCCTTCTTCCAACAAGTTTATTCGTCATTAGAGGTCACTTTATCCCGACGAATTCCTTCCATCGTCGAGAAAAATCCAAACGTAGTGCATCATCTTTTCTTGGCGGCTGCTAATTTCTGTACCGACAAGTTTGTTCGTTGGGAAACATACTTCTACTGACGATAAAATTGTTCGTCGGAACAAGTCATGGAGGTAATAAATATTTTGTGCAAGTAAAAAAAGTGCGCACGAAAAATTGGCGGTAACATATTGGCGAAGAATTTATTTAGTTTTAGTGGTAAAGTTATGTTCGTCCAAAAAAAAAAAACACAAATAGATTAGATGATCACATCAATAAATCACTTTTATTTACAAAACGTTTAAATACTGATTTTGAAATATACAGTAATTATAAAACAAGAGTTTACCAAACACTTATCTGATTGTTTGTGTAGCACAACAAAACCTGGTTATCTTAAAAGCACAGCAATATTCAATTATTAAGGTTTGATATTGTTGTACTTTTAAGAGAATCAGCTTTCAATGTGGGAAGAATAAGATAAGTGTTTGTTGATTTAAAATTGTTGTGTGTTTCAAAATCAACATTTGAGCGTTTTGTAAACAAAAGTGATTTATTGTTGTGAATATATAAAATTACTAAAATAAATATTAATTACACTAATTCTCTTTTGTATTATTATTATTATCATGAGTAGTGTAAAAATTATTTTGTTTTTATAATAATATGTAATATTATCAAATATTTTTCAAGACAATACATTAGTCATAATTATTTTACAATAAAAATAATAAACATCTATTAAATCTCAAAATTTATAAAAATTACAAAATAAAAGCATAATTATATAGTACAAAAATCAATTAAATTTAAATTTAAATTATTTATAGAGATGCATAGTTATAATTAGAATATTAATAAATAGAGGTGGCAAAATTGGCCCTACCAAATATATAGCCTAGATTTTGGGTTGGGCTATACTGCCCAAACAAAACCGGCCGCCCATAATTTTTTTTTTTTTTTTTTTTGCTTCTTAATACTATCACTCACTTAATTTTGTAAATAGCCTCAATATAATTCAAATAATATTAATATAAAATGGCATAAGCTCAAATCTCCAATTTAAATTGTCTTTTTTGAAACATTAGTCCAAAATCTCAAGCTCCAACATAAAATTGTTTAGATTTAATTAAAATTTAGTTTAATTCAAGTTTCAATCCAAATTATGTTTGGTGTGACGAGTAAATTATTTATTTTAAATTACTTATAAGTAAACTTTTAATTTAAGCCAAACATGCTTATATCTCAAGGCAATAAATGTGTCAAGAAATAATTTACGTTTTTTAAACATGCTTATATCTATTTAGAGTAAGCATTTTTTTATTTTTCAAAATTTTTGAGTGAAGTGATGATACTTCATGTTCAATAAAGAAGAGTTGTGTTCCATTGGTCGTATTTCCACGGAAAACTGTCCTTTGGACGAAGGATTATATTTGGAGGAGGCGTTAAACATGCTTATATCTATTTTTAAAAAATGTGTCAAAAAATAGTTGACAATTAACCAAAAAAAATTATTATTTTGAAAGAAAATTGATATTTATCTATTGACAAATACATGAGAGTCCAATTTTATAAATTAATCTCTTTAAAAATCTCAAAATATATATTGTCTAAGTTTATCTAAGATTGTATTTGATGCAATGTATTAGATTGTATAAAAAAATTCAAAAAAAAAGAAAAATAAATAAAATTAAGGTCGGGTTGGCCCTAATGGGCTTGGTCACAAGATATTTTGGCCAAAGCCAAGACAATCTGAAACTGGGTGGGCCAATTTCAAGTGTGATCTTGCTCACGGTGGGCCGAGCCAGTCCAACCCGACCCATTTGTCAGCTCTACTAATAAACATAGGACATAAAAAGAATTAATTTATAATAATAGATCAGTAGAAAAAGTAAAAACAGAATCTAAAAAACTACTATTTTACTTCTTTTCAAAATCTGATCGTAGAAGGTACAAATTCTTTTAATTGAGTTTTGGCTTAATTGTAACAGAATTGCTTATCAGATGACTCTAGCTAGGTGCCTTGTACTTACAGCAATTGGTTAGGTCGGTAACTGCCTTAACTTGATTGTTACTTATGTATCCTCAACCTCAAATTTGTTGCATTATAGACAAGATTTGAGTTCTTATTAGTCAGATTGGATGGTTTGCAGAATTTCGTGGAACTTATGCATTGGAATTACATCGACCAGGTCTAATCATAGATCTTGATTGGTTTCGTAGTTCTTAATTGGCAAATAAGTTTGTTGTGAACGTGCATTTACGGGTAAGAAAGCAATAAAGATTGAGTTCAACATCATGGGTTGGTTTCTAGAGGTGCACAATCTTGTGTATACGACACACTACTATGATGAGCTCGTCCATCTCCAAAGACATGAGCTCAAATTAGTGTAAAACTGGCTATATCTTGTGATCGATGTAGTATAAACCTGGCTATATCTTGTGACATGAGTTCAGAGACATACAATCATAAAGAAATATTTTTGAATATCCAAATATATAGATGAGAAGAGGAAATAAACTTTGTACAAGTTGGAAAATAATAAAATGAGGTTAATCCTAGAGTTAAATAAACACTAAGAGCATCTCCAAAAGACTATTTAAACATAAGATGTAGCGATTGGAAAATTTTTTGGCTTTTAACTTTCAAGAAAATAAAATTTTAACTTTCGTTGTCACTACGAACTTCCTAATACGTTTTAAATATTTAGTCGCGGTATATATTTTTTTTTCCACGTGCTTGCCATATATTTGATTTGACGATTACGAAATATTAACTATCACTGAGCCTTTTTAAATTTCTTATATCAGATAAATTTTTCTGAAGTTAATTCTTAGATAATTTTAGGCCAACCGTTCAAATTGAAACCAAGCAAAAATTTAAACATTTTTTAGATCCGATTTTAATCTATTTATTCACCTAAGTTTCGTTCTAATTTAAATTCATTTATTAGGAACGAGCCGACTTCTGTGGGTAACGGGCGAGCCGGCTACTGGAGTCGGTAAGATTCAATCATGTTGTGTATGATGAGCCAATGAATAACGACAGATCAGTCTTTCTTTGACTATACAAATTCTACTGCAACACCATTGCTTCAGTTGACCATAGACTTCACTCCTTACTACATCTACATGTCAGAATTAAAATCATAAAACAAAGGGTGTATGATTCCATTGTTAACCCGTTTCAAATCTTTTTGTAGGTTTCAATATTTCAAGCGGGATTCTCTTTTCGATTATTGAAGATTTTGTATTTTGTAAATTTTTGTTTAAAAGATATAGCTAGATGTCTCAAAATTATGACAATTGGGAGAGAGTTGTGCAAGCTGTTCTTCAGAGAGAAGAACTCCGCAAGTTGCTTTATATTCCTCCAGTGGAACCGAGTTTCAGTTCCATATCCTCTTCTTCCAATACGGTAAATGAAACGGATTGGGATAGATTGCTGCCGTCTGATTATGAGGACATCATTGCCAGATCTGTGACTCCTGTGGCCTATGCAACCAAGAAAGATCTGTATTTGAGTCTTTGTGACTCTCCTATGTTACTTGATGAAGGCAAAATGGTAACATCTATCTCTGTGTGTGTTTACCATTAATTATCATCGTGGTATGTGTATAATGTTATTCAGATAGAATTATTTCAATTTATCTAATGTTCATAAATTTTTATTTGAAGTTTGTGAGAGAATATGAATTTTGGTTCAAACCGAACACTAATCGAGCTAAAAATTTTTTTGACATAAACCAGGTTTTAATCGATTCCTATTCTGTCCAAACCAAAATCTGCACACTTAATCAAACGCATGCTCCCCTATTATAAGGTTCATTTTGTTCAAATAAAATACGTTACAATTTTTGACCTCGTCTAGGAACAAGATAATGTCCTTTTAGCAGCTTAGCTGAAATTTGACAGCTCTGTGCTTGAAGTATTACTAATGTACAAGGACTAATGTTTGAAAATTGACACGTGGCAGAGCTTTCAACTTGATAAAACAACTGGGAAGAAATGTTACATGATTGGAGCAAGGAACTCGAAATTTTAGGGCTGATGATCCAATGAGCTTCAAATGGACGTCTCACAAAGACTCCAGGTCCTTCACCGTATATATCTTTTGCTTTTTAAATTTCATTCGGAAACTGCATTCAGATTTCAGAATAAGAGGGAACATTAATTATATAATGTGCATTATGGACTCGTACATCTTTGCAGATTCTCAACGATGATCGAGCTTTTACGGATATGGTGGGTTGATATACGAGGCAGGATAGAAACACAGATGCTGTCCCCAAAGACTCGTTATGCAGCTTATCTGGTATTCAAATTAGGTAAATATTTCAGGCGCTTTGAATCAGCAAAAGGGATTATCAAGTACGTTAAATATGATGAAGATTATGAAGCTGAAAAGCGAGCTGCTACCTTGCATCTTGAACCAGTAAAATCTAAAAATGGGAATATAGCAGTGAGGAGATCTGATGGATGGATGGAGGTACAGTTAGGAATGTTTTATAATGATCTAGGAGAAGATGGCCAGGTGGAGGCGCGGCTGATGGGAAAAAATACCTATATTAATGGTGGCTTCATTGTTGAAGGGATTGAGTTTCGACCTACTACAAATGCGGAGAGAAACAGAAGAAAAGGGATCTTTTCGAACATGAGGATTTTTGGATAACACGGAAACAATATGTGTGTGTATCCCTGATTTTCTTTTCTTTTCCTTTCTTTGATATGCATGTGTAATGACAAGAAAAAATAAACCTGAGACTTGGGGGTGGACTTTCGTATTATGTATGAAATTTTCTTCTTCAGTGAGTAAGAAAAACGTGTTGTTGACAATATCGATATTGTCAATCGAAGAGATATTATTCTATATTTAGAATATTCTATATTTAGTGTACAATCATGTAATATATGGTGCATATAATCTTACCATAGATAGCCTTGTAATTGCTATAACTACTAGGGTTAGCCTCAATCTTGGCCTGTAATTTTGGACACTATTTTTCTATATAATGAAAGGAATCCTCACAGAGGAACTCATTCAGCCAAAAAGAAAAATATTGACATGGTATCAGAGCCATACCTCGTCATAGCTAATCCATCAATTCTTTTGATTTAGTTTCTGGATTTCGTTGCTCGATTAGCATCCATTAGGTGCTGGGTTCTTCGCTGTCTTAGTTCTGATGTTTGTTGGTTTTCTTCATTGGATCTTTCTCTTGATTTCTCGACCCATCAACTGAAATTGCTCCTAGATCAGCAGCTTCGTCATCTTCATCTCACGATTGCTGCAATTGATTCTTTGGACTTTAATTAATTACTTTTGGTCAGATTTTTTTTGTTGATTGGATTCAATTAGGCTCTACATATTTTGGGGATTTGTTTGATCAGCATGTCTACTGAAAATTTTTGTGTACGATTCACGAGAAAGAATTATACAGCTTGGGAATTCCAATTCAAAATGTTTTTGAAAGGGAAAGAGTTGTGGGCCACATTGACGGATCTACTCTAGCTCCTTCTGATGCTAACGAATTTACCCAGTGGAAGACAAAGGATGCTCAGATAATCTCTTGGATTTTAGGGTCTATTGAGGCCCATATGGTGAATAATTTACATTCCTTTGATAACGCTAAGAAGATGTTGGAGTATCTCAAGCTTAATCTATCATCAAGAAAATGTTGCTAGGCGCTTTCAACTGGAGCTCGAGATTGCCAACTACAGTCAAGGTAATCTAACCATTAAGTAGTATTATTCGGGTTCCTTACTTTATGGAGCGAATACTTTGGTATTGTTCATACAAAAGTACCAAAGGAAGCTCTCACCGCCCCTTCGCCGTTCTCACGATGTCGGAGAGGCGTGATCAATTTTGATGAAACTCGGGCCCGAGTTTGAAGTTGCTCGGCTTTGGATTGTTAAATAGAGATCCAGTTCCTTTATTGGATGTTTATCTTGGTGAGTTGTTACGTGAGGAAAAACGTTTAGCTACACATGCTGATATGGGCACTGCTAAGGTAACATCAGAGGTGGTCAATGTTGCATATGCGGCTCAAGGAAGGAATTGAGGAAAGACACATATGCAATGATACAGTTGTAAGGAGTTCGGACATATTGCTCGCAATTGCAACAAGAAATTTTGCAATTACTGCAAGCAAAATGGACACATCATCAAAGAATGTGCAACACGTCCTGAAAATTGGAAAGTACAAGCTCTTCAAGCTAAAACTTCTACCAGTGCTCCTAGTACCTGCACTTACTCCAAAAATAGTACAACAAATGATCCTTTCTGCCTTTTCTACATTCGGTGTTCAAGGTAAATATGATTCTCTTTCTTCATCTTGGGTTGTTGATTCTGATGCATCGAATCACATGACCAATCGTTTTGATTCTTTGCATAATATTTGACGGTATACTGGTAACCAACATATTCAAATCGCCAATGGAAGTACTCTACCGATTACAGCTATCGGTGATACTACATCTTCTTTCAATAATATGTTTATGTCTCCTGCTCTTTCTACAAGTTTGATTTCCGTTGGTCAATTGGTGGATAATAAATGTGATGTGCATTTTTCTTGTAATGGTTGCCTTGTGCAGGATCGGGTGTCGAGAAGGTGATCGTGAAGGGGCTTAAATGGGAAGATTGTTTTCATTACAAGTTTACTATTCCTCGTGCTTTATCTTTAGCTTGTACTACTGTTAGCAATAAACATGAGATTTGGCATAAACAATTGGGGCATCCCAATGCTGTGATTTTATCGCACTTATTAAAAAATGGTATGTTAGGCAATAAAGATCATCTTTTGTCTAACAATTTGTCCTTTGATTGTACTTCTTGTAAGCTTGGAAAAAGTAAAATCTTACATTTTCCTGCACATGGCAGCCATGCTGATAAATGCTTTGAAATTCTTCATAGTGATGTATGGGATGTGACGCCAATTATCTCACATAGAAACGATAAGTATTTTGTGACATTTATTGATGATTTTAGCCGTTTCACTTAGGTATACTTTCTTCACACAAAGGTTGTAGTACTTAATATCTTTCTGACTTTTGTAGCCTACATTGAGACACATTTTTCCAGCACTATCAAGGTTTTACGGTCTGATAACGGATGAGAATACATGTCTAATCACTTCCAAACCTTTTTGCAACAGAAAAGCATTATCTCTCAACGGTCATGTCCTTATACCCCTCAATAGAATGGGATAGCAGAACATAAAAATTGTCATTTGTTGGGTGTAGTTCGGACCATGCTCCTAGAATCCTCCGTTCCACCTAATTTCTGGGTTGAAGCGTTATCTACTGCTACTCATATGATTAATCGGTTGCCCTCTCCGAGTCTGGATTTTGATTCTCCTTATTATCGTCTTTATGGCACGTATCCTAAGTATGACATGTTACATACATTTTAGTGTTTGTTTGTTTTGTTCACCCGTCTCCTCCCGAATGCAATAAACTTACGGCTCGACCGCTTCGGTGTGCATTCATGGGTTATAGCATTACTCGTAAAGGTTTTGTGTGATATGATGGTGTTGCTAATCGGTTTCTTATTTTCGAAATGTTGTTTTCTTGAAAACCAATATTACTTTCAAGAAAGATGTTGTTTCTTCTTCCGATTTGGCACAACTTATTAGCTTTGATTAAATAACTCAACCTATTGAGCGTTTCAAGCCGGTGTTGTCTATCAAAGATGGAGGCCCTCATCATCACGGCTTCTTCCCCGACCCCGACCCGATCCGGCCTCCCGATCCAAATGCCTATTCCTATGGCTCATCATCGATCGATCCGCCCTATCCGTCTTCCCGATAGGTATGGTTATTCGCCACTTTATCGATATAACTGCTCCTATATCTAACTCTCGTGCAGCTACACAAGCATATTGGTTGAATGTCATGCAAGAGGAACTGCAGGCTCTTCAGGAGAATCACACAAGGGATATTGTTCCATGCCCAGATGGGGTTAAACTCATTGGCTGTAAATGGGTTTATTCTATTAAGCTACGCTCGATGGATCACTTGAACGATATAATGCCCGATTAGTGGCATTTGGTAATCGATGTGAGTATGGCATGGACTATGGAGAGACGTTTTCCCTGTAGCAAAGATGACGATAGTACAACTTATTTTGGCTCTTACTGCTTCCAAGGGCTGGACTTTACAGTAGATGGATGTAAAGAACGCATTTCTTCATGGCGATCTTAAGGAGGATATTTATTTAGCTCCACCCCTGGTTTGTTTTCTACACCATCTTCTGATGTTTGTAAATTGAAGCGTTCGCTCTATGGTTTGAAACAGGCTCCACGTGCTTGGTTCGATAAGTTTCGTTCAATGCTCATTAGTTTCTCTTTTGTCCAAAGTCAATATGATTCTTCTCTATTTCTATGCAAGATTGCTAGTGGAATTGTATTGCTCCTAGTCTATGGATGATATTGTTATTACACAAGACCGATGCTAGACTAATTTCTCAACTTTAGAAGGATCTACAGAGTTCGTTTCATATGAAGGACTTGGGTCAGTTGCAGTATTTCTTAGGACTGGAGGTCCGCTCTACCCCAGCGGGTAATTTCTTGTACCAACATAAGTACATTTGAGAATTAATTAATTTGGCTGGCCTTCAAGATGGTCGTGATGTCGATACTCCTTTGGAGGTAAATGTGAAGTACAGCATTGATGAAGGCGATTTTCTCTCGGACCCCTCTTTGTACAGATAGTTGGTGGGAAGCTTGAATTATCTGCCTATTACCCGACCTGATAACTCATTTGCTATCCAACAAGTCAGTCAATTTAGGCAGGCTCCTCGACATCTTCACCTAGCAAATTGTTTCGTCGTATTGTTCGCTATTTGCAGGCTACGTCTAACCGTGGGCTTTTCTTTCCCATAGACTCTCCTATTCGGCTGGTTGGTTATAGTGATGTTGATTGGGCTGGTTGTCCTGATACTCGACGTTCAATCACTGGTTGGTGCATGTTTATTGGTGATGCCCTTGTTTCTTGGAAAAGTAAGAAGCAAGATCGTGTGTCTAAATCCTCTACTGAATCTGAATATCGCGCTATGTCATCGGCCTGTTCAGAGATTGTTTGGCTTCGGTGACTTCTTGGTAAGCTGGATTTCCTCAACTCAAGCCTACTCCGCTCTATGCGGATAATACTAGTGCGATTCAAATTGCTGCTAACCCTGTATTTCATGAGCGTACCAAGCACATTGAGATCGATTGTCATTCCATTCGTGAAGCATATGATAGTCGCGTCATCACTCTTCCACATATCGCCTCTAATGATCGATAGCGATATATTTACCAAGGCTCTCTCTAGACCTCAACATCAATTCCTGTTTGACAAATTGATGCTTCTTGATCGACCAGCATCAATTTGAGGGGGGATGTCAATCGAATAGATATTATTCTATATTTAGTGTACAAACGTGTAATATATAGTATATATAATCTTACCATAGATAGAATTGTAATTGATGTAACAACTAGGGTTAGCCTCGATCTTGGCCTGTAATTTTGGACACTATTTTTCTATATAATAAAAAGAATTCTCACAAAGGAACTCATTCAGCCAAAAAGAAAAATATTGACAGATATCAAACTATTCATTCTTCAGCGAAATCTTATGTAGATAGTATTATCAACTACTTGCAGCTTCTACAAAATCCTACCTCAAAATAATTCGACAGTGTGTCCTTAATTAAACCTATGTTGAGCAATAAATACCCAACTCGTATTTGAGTACTACTCTTTCCACTTCATATGAATACCTTATACCGTATTCCTATATATCGACTTTCTTTTTTTCCAAGATCACCTTTTATTTATATTCCACGCAAGGGTTTGGACTACTGAACGGCTTGATCTTAAAGTTTAAGCTTTTAGATAAGGCCACGTGCATATCATTTAAATATTATCTTTTAAATATTTGAGCTAAAAAAGTCCACTCTCTGCTGGTGGTTGTTTTTAGTGTTGAATCAAAGGAAAAGTTGTCTCAGAATGAAGGTTTTAAAGTTGCATCTTTACCTTAATAAAGTTGCTAATTCTTAAACCACGTCTTTTCATTAACTGGCATGTTCTTGTGTGTTTGGCCAATGGCATTTGGACGCATAACAGTTGCAAGAGGTATGGTTTCTTCCTTATATTCAAGTGGTTCTGGAGCCTTCAATACAGAGATCTTGACACAGCATTCTCTGTCTGGTTTCTTAGAAGTCCTAGGACTGATTTCTTATTTGTTTCAAGTCTAACAAAAAATATGTCGGCCACAGCAATGCGTCAACAATGACAACTTCATGTTGGATTTTTTTATCTCTATAATGGGCTACATATTGTATTGCAATTATATGGGCTATCTAATTAATATGGCTATTAAGTGATCTGTTGATTGGGCCTTTGAAATATCTGAACTAAGTACAGACTTTGTAATGTGTGATGGACTTCTAATTGAACTAGGAGATACAGAATATAATAAATAGGGTTATAGTCCCCGAGTCAATCACAACTTTTGCTCTTCTCTTCTATACCATTATAGACAAAGATTCCATTGAGCATTATTGAGGTGATTAGACTGCGGAAGATCCAACCCTCTCAATTTCAACACCAATGGAAACAAGTATTCTTCTGAATTTATAATACTCGGTAATTTTGGCATGATATATGGTTTCTTTAATTATATATATGTAATTAAAGATATAATGATTTTATTTCTAACACTTCAAACATGCGTTTTCTACTTATTCAGACCATATACTAATGTTGATGAAAATTTCCTCCGCATTACTACGCCTGAAAATAACACATTAAAGCATATGTGTACTACATGTACTGGGAATGTACAACTCACTTAGAATCCACCTTTACTATTTACTTTTATATATTTCATAATAATATTGCATGAACAATAAGGGAAAATGTTGTATAATTTGCAGGTTCTCGACCGTGGCACAACTTAGAAATGTTTGGTGGCTTGATATTTGTGGGAAGACAGATACACGAATGCTGTCTTCCAAGACTCCTTATGCCGCCTATCTTGTATTTAAATTGGCCAAGGATTTCATGGGCCTTGGATCGGTAAATGGGAAGGATAGTTTCACCATACACCACAAAATATAAAATAATTTAGAAAATACTATCTAATTTTTTTTATTCTAAAAATACTGTTTTTACTTTTGTAACAATTGTTATTACATTTGTTACGTTTGTTACATTTCTTCTAAAAAATGTGTGTTACATTTGAAATTTAAAACATTCAAAAGTAATTGTAGAATTTTAATATAAAATCAACTATGCAGCAAAAGTATCACTAAGATTTGTTAGTCATGAAAAAGATCGTAATGCCGAAAAGCGAGCTACGACTTCGAACCTTCAACAAGGTGAGGATGGAGATTGATAGATTGCAATGAGGACCGATGGTTGGATGGAGGTAGAAATCGGAAACTCTTATAAAGATCAAGGAGATTATGGTGTGTTGGACGCACGGTTGTTGGAGACTATAGGCTATGTAAAGTCTGGCCTCATTATCGTAGGCATTAAGCTTCGACCTACTACACATGCTAATATTGTGTTATTTACGAAGAAAAATGCGAGAAATCAAAGAAAATGGATCTTTTCAAACTTTCAGATTTCAGCAAGGAAAGAAAATCTCTCTCCCCGACTTGTTCAATTCGCTATAGATATCATACACTATTAAAGAAGGAAAAAAAACTAAAACATTATCTTCTGTCTAATTCTGTTCAATCCTATGTCCAAACATTGTCAATCAACACATAGGGCAGAAAATATATACTAGTGGTAACGAAAGTTAAATGCAATTGAGCGATCATGTGTATACACGCACTTATTCAATATAAAAGAGTGACGAGCTCAATCTGATAACTTATTTGATAAAATAGAAAACAAAACATCTTTGTGCCTGCATTATTAAGAGCATCAGATTACAGATGCAAAGCCTAAGCTATCAGATACACAGTTACATAACACTCGTCAGAATCCGAGCTTTTTCTCCTCTTGGTATGTACTACATGTCCAGTTTGATTAAACCACTGGTAATGAATCAAACAGGATCCAGAGTCGTAAGAAGTTTACAATCACAAAAATATAGATTGAATTTCCCAATTTAAAAGGGAAGAAAGGGCAGATCCACGATAAATTTATCTCATCGGACAGTAGCGACGACCTCCTACAGTTCATTAACAAAATAAACAACTTCCATGAAAAACTAGTCGAGTTTGACATTAGAATAGAGAAGTGTGTCCTTGGTCAGTGGCATATTCAAAAGAAAGTAGATCTGCACCAAAACAAAACGACACATGAGATGATGTAATGGAAAATGTGACTATTTAATAATGGAAAGCCAAAAACAATAAAAGAAACTCTGAGACGAGTACTGCTTGTATACTAGTGTGCATACTGTATACTAATATCATTGAGTCCAGCAATGCCATATAGATAAAATGTGCATAAAAAGAAAATGCATCGGCTCTACACAAGATTATTCGAGGACTCATCACATAACAAATAAAGGTTAAAAGTGAAACGTGTTTATGTGGAGATGCAGGTTGACTAACTCCAAATCCAACCTGATTCACTTTTCAATCCAAAGAACAGGGTACAAGTCCACTTGCATAAAGGTATAAAGTTTTGGTCCGTTCAACAGAAAATTGAAACGAGAAGCAAGCTAATTCAACATAAGGCAGTTTATGGTGGTAGAAATTTTTATTTGTCAACTAAAAGAATATTTAAGTAATGCCTTTGATATTTCATCTTTAACGTCTGAACCATCACACCATATCCTGAAACATATGTTGACAGATAACACATAGCAGTTTATGCAATTGAATTATACCCTCATAGAGATCATATTTGTCATAAAAATCAATTACTAATGTAACTAATAGAACAAAAGGCAGATTCCACGAACAAATATTGAAAGCTGGTTAAATCAATAGTCTGTGGATCCAAACATTTCTTAAGAAACGAAAGAATTTGCCACACAAATGCATCATTTCGACCCGCGCTGTCAACGCCACCTCCAAAAAATTGACGGCTTTTCTACATAAAATTTGGCCACCACTTGAGTCTTCGCATGGTCATCATACCTAGGTTCAGCCCCAACTTGTAAAGAATTCCTAGTGGCCTCTTAAAACAAAGGGAGAAAGTTGAGTTTTACAATGCCATCCACTTGCAATTCTTCATTTCTAGTAGGACGTGCCAGGCTCGAATCCATTCCACCCTCATTTGTGCTGATAGTTTCGTCATAGAATACCGGAATCAAATTAAAGTTTTCTGTAACAATGACCCAACCACTGATATTAAGACCGTTTTCATATTCAGGCATTTGAACGTTAAAATTCTTGTGTCTTTTTTCAATGATAGGTAATTCGTGCAAGATGTTGTCAACAAGTACTTGAGGATTGGAATGGTTGAAAAATGGGTGATTTATTAGCTTGTCAGCCGACGACCTCTTCAATGGATCGTTAACCAAACAGATACTTAGAAAGTTCTTCAATGACTGAAAATTCCTTCTTACTATTCGCAAAACCCAAGAACCTGCTCCGCATGGTAAATTTTAAGAATGACGATAGAAGAGAAATCGAAGGTTTCTGTACACCAGTTCGAGGCTGTGATTCCAACAGACCGTATGCTCACTGCCCTCGAACTGAAAGGGTATTGAGTAGGTGAGTGATTGAGTTCTGGTGCCAACCAATATGGGGAACACATTGGCATAAATCCAGAATTTCGTTTCAAAACAGAGGCTGAAATCCCAAAATCAAACAATTTTACATTTCCCAAATAATCAATGAGGATGTTACTTGGCTTTATGCCTCTGTGACCATGCTCTTTTTATGAAGAAAAGACAGAGCATTTAAGACTTTCTGCAGCACAGCGGCAATGCAAAGATCCGATATTCCACAAGAAGAAGCAGATTGAGAGAGAAAAAAATGAAGAGATTTATGATGCAATCAAAGAGATGTAGAGAAAAAAAAAATAAAGAGATTTATGATGCAATTAGTGAAATGGTAATAAGTTGAATATTCGTTCCCTCTTGGAATTCTCATTTACATGACTTTTTTTATATACACATTTTATAAGATAATTTTCATGCTCAATGAGTGAATGGGTAATTAAATAAAAAGTTAGAGAATCGTTTGTTTTATTTTATTTTTTGTTTTGACCTCTCAAGATTTATAACATGTTTGAAAATATTGAAATTATTTTTAAGTGTTTATAAGATATGGGTCATATGGAATATATGATTATTAGGGTTTGATCTAATGCCCTTTCATGGCATTGTTATAATGCCCTCATCGAACAGTGTCTCAGATTCATTGGATGAGTGTAAAGTCTACTTTACACTCATCCAATGAGTACAGGACACTTGTCCCGGTTAGCATTATAACAATGCCCACCGGGGGCATTAGATCAAAACCGATGAATAATAAGTGTGTAGTAAGTTGTGATTCTTACGAAATATGTGGTTAAAAAATATGTTTGACCAATTTGACAAGCTTAAATTATAATTTAAACAGTGACATAATGTTACGCATACATTGACTTTACACTCATCCAATGAGTACGGGAAACTTGTCCCGGTTGGTATTATAACAATGCCCACCGGGGGCATTAGATCAAAACCGATGAATAATAAGTGTGTAGTAAGTTGTGACTCTTACGAAATATGTGGATAAAAAATATGTTTGACCAATTTGACAAGCTTAAATTATAATTTAAACAGTGACATAATGTTACGCATACATTGATACATTGGCGGTAACATATTGGTCAAGAATTTATTTAGTTTTAGCAATAAAGTTATGTTCGTCAAAAAAATCTCAAATATATTGGATGATCACTTCTGACAAATTTAAAAAGTATTTAAAATGTCAAGAAAAAGTTTGGAAAGTTGAATGATTTTTTCGACGACTTTACACAATCGTTGGGAAAGGGTACGTCTTGCTACAATTAATATTATCATTGGTAACAAGGCTTGATTTATTTCAACTTTATCTAGCAAAATTTTATTGTTGTCGGAAAACAATTTGGAGAAAAATGAATGATCTCTTGCGACGACTTTCTAAGGTCGTTGGGAAATGGTACTATCTACATTCATTATGTTGGAAGAAATGTTTGTTTTAATGTGACTTCTTCCAACGAATTTTTATTGTCGTCCGAAAAACAGTTTGGAGAGTTGATAATCTCTTCTAACGAATTTCTAAGATCGTCAAGAAAGCGTACTTATGGCAACAATTATGATGTCATTGGAAGAAATGTTTGCTTTAATGAGATTTTTTTCGACGAATTTTTAAATTCATCGGAATAATATTTTGGAGAGGTGAATAGCTCTTCCGACGAATTTTGGAAGTCATTGTCAAATGGTGCTTTTTACGATGATTATATTTTCGTCAGAAAACATATTTGCTTAATTTTAATCTCTTCCGCTAATATTTAAGTTCGTCGAAAAAAAATTGTGGAAGGTTGGAATTTCTTTGGAATAACAATGCATATAACCTTATATTTAATTATTACATAATTAATTTCAATGTAATTACCTCATTTCATAGAATTAAATTTTAATTTTTTTTCTTATTTAATTAAGATGGTAAAGTAATGAATTATTATAATACTTTTATAAGTAATGATATAATTAGATGTTTTGCTTAATTATATATTTAAACTATATACACATGTTTGTGTCGTGCTCCTTAAATATATGTTTAATTACATATAGAATAATATTATGTATAGTCGCTCTCTATAGATAGTGAGCCTATGTGACATTATTCAATTAGAATAATTATTTATTTCAAATGATCAATGTTATTTATAGTCAGCAACAATGAATAATTACTCCAATTGAATAATATCACGTAGGTTCATTACATGTAGTGAACGAATATAATAGCATTACTCTTGTAAGAAACGTGTATAAATAGTAGCAATTATTTATTTTATTTTTTGCATATAGTACTAGTAATTAATTAATATTTTTTAAATAACGATATACATTCAATGTTTTGAAATTTAAAAAATATTGTTTATTATGTTATACATCTACTGCTAAACTTAAATATTGCTTAAAATGTTTTGACATTCAAAGTTCTGCGTGCAATTAAGTTGAACAATTTCAATATCATATATAGTCTAGAAATTAGTCTCAACGTAATAGGTTGATTAAGCTCTCTGTTAATATTTTTATGAATGTCTAAATATCATGATAAATAGTAACTATGATTGTCTTTACACTGCAAATTTTGTTAATTATTAAAATTGATAGACACAACATATTCAATCTCCCTTCTAAGTTTTTTTTTTTCTCTAGATCTAGAATTAGAGGTGGCATAACCCGAATTTTGGGTTGGGCTGGCCCGCAAAAAAAATTAAAAAAAAATTTGCTCATTAACACTAATAAATCATATTGTGAATAGCTCCAATACATAATTCAAATAATATCAATTTAAAATGGTATAAGTCCAAGTCTCCAACTTAAATTGTCTTTTTTTTTTTTTGAAACATTAGTCCAAGAATCCCAAGCTCCAACATAAAATTGTTTAAATTTAATTAAAATTTAGTTTAATTCAAGTTTCAATTCAAACTATGTTTGGTGTGACAAGTAAATTATTTATTTTAAATTTACTTATAAGTAAATTTTTTAATTTAAGTTAAGCATGCTTATATCTCAAACAATAAGACTAGCATGTTTACTATTTATATTTTTTTTAAAAGGTGTAAAAAAATGGTTTACAATTTAACCACAAAAAATATTATTATTTTAAAATAAAATTGATATTTATCTATTGACTAATACATGATATATAGTTCCAATTTTATAAATTAATCTCTTTAAAAATCTCAAAATATATATTGTCTAAGTTTATCTAAGATTGTATTTGATGCAGTGTATTAGATTGTATAAATTATATATTTTATGTGCAGATTTGCAATGGTGGCAGAGTTCAAAGACAGTCGGCGACTTGATATTCGAGGCAGGATAGATACAAAAATGCTGTCCACAAAGACTCGTTACGCAGCTTATCTGGTATTTAAATTTGGCGAGGATTTCAGGGGTATTGGATCAGCGAAAGGGATTATCAAGTTTGTTAAATATGATAAAGATGGTGATGCCAAAAAGCGAGCTGCTACTTTGCATCTACAACCAGTGAAACCTAAAACGGAAGATTGCAACAAGGAGATCCGATGGATGGATGGAGGTACAGTTGGGAATGTTTTATAATGATCAAGGAGAAGATGGCCCAGTGGAAGCGCAGTTGTTGGAAAATAATGACTATATTAAGAGTGGCCTCATTGTTGAAGGGATTGAGTTTCGACCTACTACCACAAATGCTAAGATAAGTAAGATTGGGTTTGTTTCAAAGAAATATGTGAGAACCCGAAGAAATTGGATCTTTTCAAACTTGAGGCAAATTCTGTAGCTCTCCCTGATTTGCTTTGATTTTCCCTTCTTTGATATACATGTGTAATAACAAGAGAAAAGAGAAGACTTGGGGGGATTAATTTTCATACTATGTAGGAAATTTTCTTCTTAGTAAATAAGAATAAAGAGTTGATCGTTAGACTCTACTATAGACGAGTGAAATGTAACATAAGTAGCATACTGTTACACGTTGATTTCAAACAATGAAAGCCATATCACTTCACAAATATTTCACTTAAAACATGACTGGTAGTATTTTTAGAAAATTTGAAGTATTATCTGTTGTACTAGCCAATTGTCTCTCGCAACATGCTCAATAGGCACACTGAGAGAAAAAATATGCGTGTAGAAAAAGCTTCATGCTATTGCACATGAACGAGTACACAAACATTCAATATAGAGAACAAGAAGCTCAAGCTCAAGCTCGATGCCTTATTTCATGATTATAAAAACAAATTTATCTATGTGCTTGCATTATTGAGAGCATCTGATGACCTTTACAGCCTAAGATATCAGATACATATCAGTCCCAGTTCTGTTTCTTCCTACAACCTTCAAAGATAGCATTCCAGCTTTTTCTTTCCTTGGATACCACATGTCCAGTTTGATCCACAATAATTTTATCTCACCAAACAAAATAATTACATTGTATGTTGCCGAATGCTATAGATTCTTATACAATTAGTTTTTCTTAATTTTGTCGAAACACTTAAAATAGCTATGATTGTTTCACAATTAGAAGTTGGAGCTCTAAAAGCAATTCAAAACAAGGCTTTAAGTCTATTTTGAAGTTGTCAAGGTACCCTTTTTTGCTTGAGGGTGAGAAGGA
This sequence comes from Forsythia suspensa, assembly GCA_023638005.1. NCBI lineage: Eukaryota > Viridiplantae > Streptophyta > Magnoliopsida > Lamiales > Oleaceae > Forsythia > Forsythia suspensa. Next base: position 53,990,162 of record CM042675.1, read on the forward strand.
AAGTGAGGGCATGACGGTAAATTATTTTGCCTTTATCACCAAAAACAGGCCAACCCATAGACTAGTCCGATCTAAAGGCCAACCCATAGACTAGTCCGATCTAAATTTGGACCGTTTAGCAACCAAAATTTTATCGAACCAACCTTGTATGCATAGCCAGTCCTCTCTTGAGGCAAGGGAGGCTTGAGCCTCGAGCCCAAATGTAGAAGGGGCCCAAAATTTAAAAAAAAAAAAAAATTGAATAGCTTAAAAAAAATTGAATAGCCCAAAATTAAACATAAAATTGAACAGCCCAAAAAATTTAAAACACCCAAAATATTTGGTTAAGTGATTTGGTTGGGTCATAGTCCATTAGTCCATAAACGGATAAACCATAATGCTTTCTTTTCCTCATCCTCATTGCTTGATTGCTTAAGCCTTCACCGGCCTTCACGTCATTTTTGCTTCACCCTTCGCCGGTTCAACCTTTTCCTATGATCGCAAATCATAGAGATTGAAGATTGAAAATATTATCTAATCGGCAAATCGTTAATTGGCCAAAAAATATATATATATATATATATATATATATATATATATATATATATAAGTAAAGATCAACCTACTTAAATATAAAATGAGTCTAAATAGAAAATAAATTCAAATCTAACCTACATTATATATCTTAATCTAGTCTTTAAATTGTAGACCGTGCAATTTTCTATTTAAACTTCATTTTAGAAATTTTTATTTTGAATCAAAACGATTTTCTAAATTATTAGGATTAAAGAAATAAATAAAAGGGCAAAGAATAAAGAATACAAGAATTTATATAGTCCTATAAAAATGATGATTTTTGTTTTACGTGAGATTAGTCCTCAGATATAATAACACAATGAAAGTTTTTCTAATCGTAATGAAACTCTAAGGCAAAATTTTGAAAAAACACTCTTACTTAAGAAAATACAAATATCAGATACCTTTCGAGGGCGCGCCTCGAGAGCCGGGAAGGGGCTACCGCCCCTTCCAATCCCCACAGCGATGAAAAATAAGGTCCAAGTAAAAAATTTCTAATGAAAATATATGTTCTTGTTTTGGTTGACTGGCATCCTCCCGAACAAAATTGTAATTATCGATCCAGGCTTTCATTTCTGCGTAGCGCAACATATTAGGTTCCACATTTTAATACAAATTCCAATAATTTTTAATTGTCTCTCAAAATTTTATATTTTAAAAACATCTCAATATATTAAGTGCCCCATTTAAATTTTCGCCTAATGCCCCCCAAATCTCAGGGCTGGCCCTACTATATAAATTGCTATTTCTCTATTTTTCGCATGTTGGAGCCAATTTATGAAGTTCGCCTCAGCTCTCGAAAATCACAGACCGCCCCGCTTGTATGTTGGGGTGGCTTTCTCTTCCCCACCGCTTGAAGAGAAATCGTGGGTGGTCCAAGACGGAAATTGTAAGCTTGAGAGTCTAAACGAGAACTCGAGTTTATGAATAGTGAAAAAATATGAAATAAATTATGTCTGAAAAATAAATTGAACAAAAATGAAGAAAAAGAAGATGGCCGTTGGAAAGCCAATCACAAAGCTCGTCGAAAGAGCCAACAACACATTTAGGGCTTGTTCGGTATAGATTTTTTCCAAAAATGGGTTTTTACCAATCTTTTTACTTTTCAAACTTTTTATTGTGTAAAAGTTTGAAAAAAAAAAAAAAACAAAAATGGGTTATTTTGGGAAAAATGGGAACCGAATATGCCCCAAGTTTTTTTTTTTTTTTTTTTTTTTTTTTTTGAGAAAATTGCATTTGGGTCCATAACCATTTTAACTAAGTTCAAATTTTTGACAACACTGTCCCTAACATTTGGTTAAATAGGTAGGGGAAGGATCTTTGGATGGGCTCTGTTAGTTCAATTCTTAACCTAATTTTCACCATTTTTAGAGCATCTCCCACCAAAACGCCAAAATGGAGTATGAAAATGCTCCAATCATACTCTATAAGCTCTGCGCCATTTTGGTTTTGTGAATAGTGATGCACCATATGGAAATGGTGTGAAATTTAATTCCAATTTTGTCCTAATATTATACTACAAATCTTTTTTTCTCCCCCTTGTTGATTATCATTTTATTATTCAAGTGATATCAAGTGATTTATGATTCTTTTAATTAGAATCTGTCCAGTTTTATTCTATTTTTGTGGTGTTAAATTTTTTTTAATTGTGATATTGAGTACCGTGCCTTTTTTATTTTTTTTAATGAATACTTCGGTAAATAAATGTATTTTAAAATTTATACATTTAATACAAATACACTATATAATTAAATAATATTTGAAAAAAATTATTGTTGAGAATTAAAAATATAAATAGATGAGAATATGTACTATTCATTTGGTGCAAAATTTGAAGTAATGGTTGAAGATGACATATGGATTTGGTGTGAGAGTTGAACCATTTTAGTGTAAAAGTTGCACCAATTTGAGGATATGGGTTGGAGACGGCCTTAATAAGGATAAAATTGGCATTATCTCTTTTCTTATTAAAAAATTGAAATAATTATAAAATAAACAAAGAACAAATTAAAAAAAAAATTCACTCATCTTTTCCAACCAACCTAGGGGTGACAATTGGGCACGGCCTGCTCACGGCTCGTTTCTTGATGAGCCAAGACCCAAACTTGGCCAAGTGGGCGGGCTAGAGACAAGCCGACTATCGCCCAATTTTAATTTTGAATTCAAATTTCAAACTGTTCTTTTTTTATATAGTCGAATTTTATTCTATGAATACTCCATTTCAATTTCAAATTTTCTACACCAATTCAATATATAATATCTCAATCTCTAATTCTTTACATTTCGATACATATTCTTAAGTTTTTCAATCTCTTATCTCTATCAGTATAATTTTCCAATGTAATTTCTTCATTTTATACTTTGACATTATATTTCGAAATAGATTATTCTAATGATGAGTTAAACCAACTTCTCGGTAGTTCGAACATATGAGAATTTTCTTCTCAATATTGACAATATATGACACAAAAAGATTAGCATGGAAGATGGTGTGAAATTTTTGAAGCAATTTGCAATTACTGTCAAAAGAGTTTGAGTTGGAAACTAGGTAACAAGCACGTCTTGTTTGAATAGGCATTAGAAAACATACTACAACAAATTATTATAACTTATAAGTGTTAGTTACTTAATTACTTTTAAATTTTTAAATTTATTTATTTTAAAACGTACATGTCATAATTTATATGTACAATTTTAGCTTCACTTAAATTTCATGTAGCCAGTCCCAAATCTGAAAAAAAAATATGGAGGATTGTCATAATTTTGTCTATTCATTCGTTATATTAATTAAAGTACATAGACAATATTTTTTATTTGTAAATTTCATATTCAAAAAAAAAAAGGATAAGCTCTTGGTCCGGATCGACTTTGACCCATGACGAGCTAGGCCAAGCCCCACTTTTGGGCAACAAGCCTGTGCATGGCTCGACTCATGGGCCCAAAAGCACGAGTTCATATAGGTCATGAGCCAAACCTAGAGTTTGGGCTCATGAGTCGCCTTGACTCGACCCATTAACACCCCTAAACAACCTCACCACAACCTTAACCTCCACACGGAGGTGGCAAACCCACCGACCCCACATAACCCATATTTTGGGTGGTGGCTCGACCAAAAAAAATTGGGCCTATATGGCCCTGACCCGACTAGCCCGTATTATTTTTTTCCTCCCTAAAATCAAGGTTCTAAAATGAGTAATGCGTGTGTGACGCCATGAGGTGAAACATCAAGAATTATAGACCTAAGCGCGCCTATGCGAAGCCTAGGCATCAAAATACGCTTTTAAATTTTAATTTTTTTAATGATCAAATTTTAAATTTTAATAACATAGCCTACAATATAATGATTTAGATTACAAAATTATAGGCCTAGTTTTCAAAAAACAAATAAAAAATAAATGAGTTTTGCACGCTGTACGAAAAAATAGTTTTATATTAAGGTACATATCATGGTTGAACATATCATATTCAACGTGGTTCAAAATTAAAATTGCGTAACTAATTTTAATAACATAGCCTACGATTAGATTACAAAATAACAACCCAGCATAATAGTTTTCAAAAGTTAGTAAATTACAACTACCACAAACATAAACACAAATTACTCAATAATTTCCTACAATTTGATTACATACCAATATAGCTTAACTTTTGTCTAGCTCTTTATCGGATTCTAAGTCAAGCTCTTCTTCTTCATCTAACTCATCTTCCGTGTCATCCGATACGAATTCATTTTCGTCGGGCTCCATCATTTCATCTTGAGCATTTCTAGCACCTCCTGTAAATTTAAAAATAGTTTATGTTGGCCCAATCTAAAAATAATTTAAAAAGAGGTTTGCTTGCTCTAATGCATGTTATGTACGCTTATTCTCTCCTAATTGCGCTTATTCTCGCATATTCTCACCTTTTAGTTGACCGCATTTCTACGCACATACTATCAATGCGACGCGTTTTGCAAACGCGTCAAGCTTAGGCACGCCTTGGCGGCGCCCAGGCGTGCCTTTTAGAACACTGCTTAAAACTAGCCACTCATTTTGTGAATAGCTCCAATACATAATTCAAATAATATTAATCTAAAATGGCCTGAACCCAAATCTCCAACTTAAATTGTTTATTTTTGAAACATTAGTCCAAAAATTCCAAGCTCCAATATACATTGTTTAGATTTAATTAATATTTAGTTTAATTCAAGTTTCAATCCAAATTACGTTTGGTGTGACAAGTAAATTATAAGTAAACTTTTCAATTTAAACTAAACATGTTCATATCTCGAAGCAATAAAACTGGCATGCTTTTACTATTTATATTTTTAAAATAATGTGTCAAGAAATAGTTTAGAATTAACCAAAAAAATATTATTATTTTAAAAGAAAATTAATGTTTATCTATTGACTAATCTATGAGAGTCTCAATTTTAAAAATTAATCTCTTTAAAAATCTCAAAATATATATTGTCTAAATTTATCTAAGATTGTATTTGATGCAATGTATTAGATTGTATAAAAAATTTATTTAAAAAAAATAAAAAAAATAAAATTAGGACCGAGTTGGCCGATGGGTTAGGTTGGGCCACATATTTCTGGCCCGCACAAAATTGGACTAGGCCGACCCAGTTCAGTTTCAAGTGTGACCCTGCTTTGGTGGGCGGGGTCGGCCCAACCTACCCATTTGCCGACTCTATCTCCACCCACCCTACAACAATTGTACCATCATCTCAACCCACCTCACGGCCAAATCACTAACCATCAACTACAATCGGACCCCAAAATTAAATTGTTTATGACAATTTAGTGCTGCTCTTCTTAGCGCTTGTTTGATAGTACTGAAATTATTTTTTAAGTGTTGAAATTATAAGTTGTTGGTGAATGTATGGATAAAAAGTAGATTGTAAGTTGTGGGTCATACGAAATGTGTGGATAAAAAGTATGTTTGACTAGTTTGATTAGTTGAAATTATAATTCCAAATATGTGCTTGGACCAATGTGATCAATTCTGACTGTCCATCTGACTCAGTTACACTTTTTGAAAAGATTAGGGATCTCAAATGCAATTTTTCCTTTTATTTTTAAACGTGACTGACCTGATGGAGACGGGCCCAGCATGTCCCAATGCTGCGGTAAGATTCAATCATGTTGTTTGTGATGAGCCAAATTCTACTGCAACAACATTGATTTCAGTTGACCATAGACTTCACTCCTTGGTACATCTACATGTCTGAATTAAAATCATAAAACAAAGGGTGTATGATTCAATTGTTAACCAGTTTCAAATCTTTTTTGTTTCAATATTTCAAGCGAGATTCTCTTTTTTGATTATTGAAGATTTTGTATTTTGTAAATTTTTTGTTTAAAAAGAAATAGTTAGATGTCTCAAAATTATGACAATTGGGTGAGAATTGTGGAAGCTGTTCTCCGGAGAGAAGAACCCCGGCAACTTGCTTTATGTTCCTCGAGGGAACCAAGTTTCAGCTCCATATCCTCCATATCCTCTAGTTTTATAACCGAGCTGTAGAATTGGACTCAAGAAAATATTGTTGAAAATATTGTATTTTATTGATAAAAGCTTACAATTTTACAATTAGTTTGGCTGACACACAACACACTTATTTATTTTAAGTTACCCCAATGGAACACACACCTTTAATTCCACTCACCTTTCAGCACTAACTCACTCTATCACTCATGCATTCCACAAATGCATGTAACTCATATATTTATAGGTTTCAATGTCAGTGATCTCTTGCATTCCAGATTTATCTAGCATGGCGGTGGACATAAAAAAATTATAGGGAGCTTTCTAGGCCGGCAGGAATTCTCCAGATTTCTGTATTCTTTATGAGCCCAGCAAATTCTAGAGATTTCTTTTTGAGTCGGTGTTGCATCTTCACGAGCCAGCTACTCCGATTCATGATGATCAGAATATTCAACTTGGATCTTCTTCCAATACGGTAAATGAAACGGATTGGGAGAGATTGCTGCCGTCTGATTATGAGGACATCATTGCCAGATCTGTGAATCCTGTGGCCTATGCAACCAAGAAAGATCTGTATTTGAGTCTTTGTGACTCTCCTATTTTACTTGATGGAGGCAAAATGGTAACATCTATCTCTGTGTGTGTTTACTATTAATTATCATCGTGGTATGTGTATAATGTTATTCAGATAGAATTATTTCAATTTATCTAATGTTCATAAATTTTTATTTGAAGTTTGTTAGAGAATATGAATTTTGAAATAAACCAGGTTTTAATCAATTCCTATTCCTATTATAAGGTTCACTTTGTTCAAATAAAATAGGTTACAGTTTATTGATCTCGTCTAGGAACCAGATAATGTCCTTTTGGCAGCTTAGCTAAAATTTGACAGCTCTGTGCTTGTAGTATTACTAATGTACAAGGACTAATGTTTGAACATTGACACATGGCAGAGCTTTCAACTTGATAAAACAACTGGGAAGAAATGTTACATGATTGGAGCAAGGAGACTCGGAATTTTATTTGCTGATGTTCCTGAGCACTGGGAATTGGCATCTCACAAAGACTCCAGGTCCTTCACCGCATATATCTTTTGCTTTTTAAATTTCATTCGGAAACTGCATTCAGATTTCAGAATAAGAGGGAACATTAATTATATAACGTGCATTATGGAGTTGTATATCTTTGCAGATTCTCAAATGTTGTAGAGCTTTTATGGGTACGGAGGGTTGATATACGAGGCAGGATAGAAAAAAAGATTCTGTCCCCAAAGACTCGTTATGCAGCTTATCTGGTATTCAAATTAGGTAAAAATTTCAGGGGCTTTAAATCAGCAAAAGGGATTATCAAGTTCGTTAAATATTATGATACTGAAGAGCGAGCTGCTACCTTGCATCTTCAACCAGTAAAATCGAAAAATGGGAAGACAGCAGTGAGGAGATCTGATGGATGGATGGAGGTACAGTTGGGAATGTTTTATAATGATCTAGGAGACGACGGCCCAATGGTTGTGCGGTTGAAGGAAAAAAATGACTATATTAAGAGTGGCCTCATTGTTGAAGGGATTGAGTTTCGACCTACTACAATTACAAATACAGAGATAGAGAGAAACAGAAGAAAATGGATTTTTTCCAACTTGAGGATTTTTGGATAACATGGAAACAATTTCAGTGTGCATCCCTGATTCGCTTTTCTTTTCCTTTTTTGATATCCCGTGCGATGCACGACACTTGTTTTTTGTGATAGTGATTTTCAAATATTTCAAGAGTATATTGTTTATTTATTAAATTCAAATAAAAAAGGTATCATATAAATAATATTTGATTACACATTGATATTGAAAAAAAAAAACACATAGCTAATCCAGAATTTCAAACACCTCTTTGAAAACCACGTTTGTGGTCGAATTGATTGACACTTCATCTCTATCACAAATCAACACTTTCAATCCCGTACGATTTGTAACTCTAGACAGCGCTACATAAAATTGTCCATGACTAAAAACTGGTTTTTTCAGATAAAATCCCACGTGGGAGAAAAATTGACCCTGACTCTTATTAATAGTCATAGCGTATGAGACAATTAATTATTTTTTTGTGCGACTCATTAAATAACCCACTAATTTGTATATTATAATTTGAAAATTGATTTTCTAAATTGTAAAGATGCATATTGCGTTAACGATATTCTGCAAATTCATTTTTTTTTTTTTCTATTTGTAGATAATTAGTAATATTTACATACTATAAATCTTATATTGATTAATTAATGTAGCATTCAAATTTGTTATTACTAATAATTGAAGCGAATTTATCTTGTTATGGAATATGTGTATTTTTTAATTGGAAATATCAATTCATAATTTTATTCATTTTACCGAGTATCATAGAAAATTGAAACATTAGAAAGTTTATACTGATTAAATTGTATTGGAATAATGATTATTAATTACCTGAAATTGGATAATTAATTAATTAAATTAATCAAATTTTAATATTATAAAATATTAAAATTATGTCATTTGATTCAATTATATTTTTTGTTGGCTCTACGTAAATATAAATAATAATAATTATTATATAAAATATAATATAAATACTTTAACATTATTTAAAATATAATATAAATAATATAATATTAAAACTTATTGAGTAATTTTCTATTATAATTTGAAAAATAATTTTTAGATATTCATAGATAAGTTTTTTAATAATCGATACACATACTATTAAATTGATTGATTTTTCGATTACAATAATGATTGTAAATCTTATAATTTGTTTAAATCAAATCTTATCATTTGTTTAAATCAAATGAATATATTTTCTTATCTATATTTAATAGTCAGATTGTGTATTTATATATATTTTGACTGTTTCTTAGTTAACGTGGGGAAAAAACAAAATTTAAGAGAAAGCTTGATTATCATTTTCTAATTTTCAAGAAGTGCTTTCGGCATAATTTTTGGCGCGACTCATTAAATAACCCACTAATTTTTATATTATAATTTGAAAATTGATTTTCTAAATTGTATAGATTGTGATTGTGTTAATTTCCTATCATATTAATAATATACGTGCATTCAATACAACAATAAATTTTCGGACATATTTTCCGTTCATTTTTGAGAAGCTTAATAAGTTTTTTTTAATGTAAATTGTTATATTTATAAGATTTTCAGAATTTAATATGTAAATTGTTATATTTAATGTTAATATTTTTTCATTTCCATTATCCAAGTTTACCATTGGTATATTACTACTGTTAGCAACCTTGAAAAAACGCAGTGTCACTTTCTAAAATAGTTGTAATTATTAGTTATTGAAATTTCAAGCACATTAATTAGCTAAATTAAACAATAATATATTAATACATGTTTTTAAAATACATTGGAAGTTTAAACTCAAAAACATTGAATCACGCATTAATAATATTTTGACTTATATATATTATTTATTACATTATCTCACTAATTGAGGCAAGTTTTGAAGGAAAAAATCTTGCAAATATTTTGACTCAACATACATTTATATATGTGTGTGTGTGTGTGTGTGTAATGACGAGAAAAAATAGACTTGAGACTTGGGGGTGGCCTTTCAGATTATGTATGAAATTTTCTTTTTCGGTGAGTAAGAAAAACGTGTTGTTGATAATATCGATATCTAACTAATCATTTTCCAAACAAAATCTTATGTAGATAGTATTATCAACTACTTCTACTTTCTACAAAATCCTCCTTCAAAATAATTTGACAATGTGGCCTTAATTAAACCTAGGTTGAGCAATAAATACCCAACTCGTATTTGAGTACCACTCTTTCCACTTCATGTCATGAATACCGTATGGGTGGTTATATTTGCACTGCATTTTATTATAAATGCACCACATTCTAATTATCTAAAAAGTTCTTAACTTTTATATATTGTCATATTTATGTCCTTAACTTTTTTTTCATCAAATCTGATATTTAACATTCTATTGATTAACAAATCTTGTTTCTACTAGCGATATTCCTCTAAAACTTCTATTAGTTTGCTTTAAAATGAGGGACAAATATTTAATCGAAAATTTGTATTTATTTATTTTTTTGCTTATTTAAAAATACGAGGAAAAAATGAGTCTTTTGTTCTTTCACTACCGGAAATGAGGGCAATAGCGGCGACATTTGTCGTCGCATTTGAATATTCATAAGTCGTCTCTTTAAGGTTTTAGAGACGACAAAGTCGTCACAATATGTCGCCGCAACAAGTTAGTGTCTCTAGAGTTATAGTGACGACTTTACGTCGTCTCTATATAAATTTGTATCTATAGCGACGACAATATCGTCGCAATATAGTCGTGACCATATCTCGAAAACAGATTTATAGGGGACGACATAGTCGTCGCAAAAACCGTCGCTATTTACAAAATAATTGAGACCATTGTCTCGTCGCCATACGTGCATCCATTACAGCGACGACAATGTCGTCGCTAATACAAATTGTGTAATTAACTATAGCGACAACATTGTCGCCGCTATAAACGTTTTGAATTTTTTTTTAAAAAAATTTTTGTTTCAAATAATATAAACAATATATAAAAATTCAAAAATCTGAGACCCTCTAAACCGTCGTCCCCGCCCCGTCCTCCTCATCCGCAGCGCACGGTGGTATTTTACTTTTAGAAGCTCAATTTCATATTTGCATTTGGCGTAGCTGCTCCTCGTATATGGCAAACCGAACATCATTATTTCGGGGTCCGCAGAGGACCGATGGGAAGTTCCTTGTGGGGCAAACGATGCGTGAGCCGAATCTAGCGAGGAGAGGTGCCCTTGAACCCGACCAACCCCACGGACGTGACCTCGCTTCTCCGAGAACCTCCTTTGCAATAGCACGCCGCCTAATGACGCGCTATTGGAGGCGACTTGTGTCTGTTGAGTCTCTCTCGAACTCAACAAGTTTATCCTGTTCGGTGAAAAATAATAATAAATAATAATATCATGCATGTCGAGATAAAATTATATTCACATAATTTAAAAATTCTCACATAGTCACCGGTGACCCGGGTTGACCCAATTGCCATCCCGAAGGTGTGAAACGTCCGGAACGAATCAATAATCTGACCACTACGGGTCTCGGGGTCCCGCCACGACAATTTAAACGTGAAATTTAGTATACATTTTTACGTAATGTAGTGAAGATATTTATAATGATATTGAAAATTTATATGTTGTACTGATCGTAACGCTGTAGCGAGTAGAAGCTCTTCGACCGCACGCTCGGGTATTTAGCCTTACCCCGATTGACTTTATTTTGGAGGACCGTTCCTGAAGGTATAACATATAATATGATTAGCAAAAAATGTATTAGTTAAAAGAGTATATAAAATATCGAAAACAATATATAAACAATACGTACCACGAAAGTAGGACCGGTAAAGAAGTCAATGCATACGCCAATCCTCGGCAGACATCTCGCCGTATGGTCGGCTCGGTCCATGCGCTTTTAAGTGATTATGCGCCTTGAGTTTGTAATCGCGATAACGATCGGCCGCCAGACGATCTCATGCGGCACCGCGCCGGCACTTGTCGGGCGACCGATCGTCCCGCAGATCAAGTAGCTCGCAAGAGTGAAAAAGAATATATTATTGTAGAAGTCGTAAAACAAGTATTTATTAAGTGTACTAATAACAAAACTAATTTACGCTCATACCTCGATAATGCTACGTAACCGCGCGTTGGCCGCTCCTCTCTGGAACCTCTATCCATGAAGGGTAGCACGGGCACGGTGAATCTCACTGTTCCCAACCAAGCGTGAAATACTTCGCGTTATTTCCGATCGGTTGCATTGTGCTCGACATTGTCGAACGCGATAGGAAGTGGCATCTTCCCATTCGCCGCCAAACCATCTCAAGATTGATGCTCGAGATATACCCCGTCGCTTTCATGGGTGTCAAAATGAAAAAATTGTAAAATGTATTGATCATACGATTTTCTTCAACGATATGTATAAAATAATAAATAATTACAATTTGAACGAAAAGTCTTACCAGACTCAGATGCTTAGAAGGGAGCGAATTGAGATGGTCTGCCGTGGAGGATCTCTCGCACCATCACCTCCGTGCGACATCACGTCGACCATACTAACACACGACATAATCATAACATCACGTCGGCCCATACTAACTTTAAATGTATGTGAAAATTTGTATGTATTATATTTTATTTCAATTTGGTCCCTAAACATATTTTATTGCAAATAAGTCCCTAAACTTTGAACTTATGGAAAAATTTGACTTTATTATATTTTATTATAAATTGGTCCCTAAACTAATTTTTATTGCAAATAAGTCCCTAAACTTTGATTTTATGGAAATATTTGACTTTATTATATTTTATTATAAATTGGTCCCTAAACTAATTTTTATTGCAAATAAGTCCCTAAACTTTGAATTTATGGAAAAATTTGACTTTATTATATTATATTATAAATTGGTCCCTAAACTAATTTTTATTGCAAATAAGTCTCTAAACTTTGAACATATGGAAAATTTGACTTTATTATATTTTATTATAAATTGGTCCCTAAACTAATTTTTATTGCAAATAAGTCCCTAAACTTTGAACTTATGGAAAAATTTGACTTTATTATATTTTATTATAAATTGGTCCCTAAACTTATTTTTATTGCAAATAAGTCCCTAAACTTTGAATTTATAGAAAAATTTGACTTTATTATATTTTATTATAAATTGGTCCCTAAACTAATTTTTATTGCAAATGAGTCCCTAAACTTTGATTTTATGGAAAAATTTGACTTTATTATATTTTATTATAAATTGGTCCCTAAACTAATTTTTATTGCAAATAAGTCCCTAAACTTTGAATTTATGGAAAATTTTGACTTTATTATATTTTATTATAAATTGGTCCCTAAACTTATTTTTATTGCAAATAAGTCCATAAACTTTGAACTTATGGAAAAATTTGACTTTATTATATTTTATTATAAATTGGTCCCTAAACTAATTTTTATTGCAAATAAGTCCCTAAACTTTGAACTTATGGAAAAATTTGACTTTATTATATTTTATTATAAATTGGTCCCTAAACTAATTTTTATTGCAAATAAGTCCCTAAACTTTGAACTTATGGAAAAATTTGACTTTATTATATTTTATTATAAATTGGTCCCTAAACTTATTTTTATTGCAAATAAGTCCCTAAACTTTGAACTTATGGAAAAATTTGACTTTATTATATATTATTATAAATTGGTCCCTAAACTAATTTTTATTGCAAATAAGACCCTAAACTTTGAATTTATGGAAAAATTTGACTTTATTATATTTTATTATAAATTGGTCCCTAAACTTATTTTTATTGCAAATAAGTCCCTAAACTTTGAACTGATGGAAAATTTTGACTTTATTATATTTTATTATAAATTGGTCCGTAAACTTATTTTATTGCAAATAAGTCCCTAAACTTTGAAATAATGTGACAATTTGACTTTATTATATTTTCTTATAAATTGGTCCCTAAACTAATTTTTATTTCAAATAAGTCCCTAAACTTTGAATTTATGGGAAATTTTGACTTTATTATATTTTATTATAATTGGTCCTTGAACTTATTTTATTGCAAATAAGTCCCTAAACTTTGAATTAATGTGAAAATTGGTCCCTAATTGGCGACCACGTCCCTAAACTTTTATTGCAATTGCCGGTGTGTTTTATGAACAACCCAAATTGGCAGCCACTTCATCAGTTTAACTGCCAACTCAAATTTCGATTTCTAAAAAATGCCAAAACCCTGCCAAAACACTTCGCCGACCACCGCATCCCTAAAGCCAAAAACTGCCAAAACCCCGCCCCCATCGATGCCAAATTTCCACCACCAACCATCATCACAGAGCCAAAAACAACCAAAACTCCACCTCATCGTCGGCAGATCTCTAACCACCACCATCCCAAAGTAAAAACATAAAAGCAAAACCAAGTTTGTATGTTTACATTTCATGCGTAATAAAAGCAAAACAAAGATTGTAATTGAATAAATTGAAAGCTGATTCTAACCTTAGCGAAGACGGCGGGAAAGGTCAGAGAGCCCGGAGAAGACGGCGGCAGTGATCGGCAGCAGAAAGACTGGAAGGAGAACAAGCACAGGCAAAATGGAAAAGAAGAATGTTCTGCGGGAATTAAAAGGTCTGATCTATAGCGACGACATTGAGAACTAAAGCGACAACATTTTTTTAACTTTTTAGGACACGCGCCCAAAGCTTGGCGCCCAATTTTGAGGACAATAGCGACGACATATGTCGTCGCTATTGTTCAACAATCTGAACTGTTAATGCTTTTTAAGAATACGTGCCTAATACGTGGCGTCCAATTTTAAGGGAAATAGCGACGACATATGTTGCCGCTATTGACCGAATGGTAATATCTCATTTGAAGTGATTTTTAAATTGAAATAATTTTAAATATTAAATTTTTAATATTTAATATCATCAATAATTTTTAATATTTATTGATATTTAATAATATGAATAATAATTATTAGTATTTAATATTGAATTTTTAATTTTTAATATTTAATATTTAATCTTTATTGAGATTTAATATTATCAATAATAATTTTAGTATTTAATATTTAATATTTAATTTTTATGTTTTCATATTTATTGATATTTAATATTATGAATAATAATTTTTAGTATTTAATATTTAATTTTTAATTTTTATGTTTTCATATTTATTGATATTTAATATTATGAATAATAATTTTAGTATTTAATATTTAATTTTTAATTTTATGTTTTCATATTTATTGATATTTAATAATATGAATAATAATTATTAGTATTTCATATTAGATATTTAATTTTATGTTTTCATATTTATTGATATTTAATAATATGAATAATAATTATTAGTATTTCATATTAGATATTTAATTTTTATGTTTTCATATTTATTGATATTTAATAATATGAATAATAATTATTAGTATTTAATATTGAATTTGTAATTTGTAATTTTGAATATTTAATATTTATTGACATTTAATATTATCAAGTCGAAACAGTAACAACAATTTGAACATGCGTTTTTATAAAGTAATTTCATTGCATCAATAGTGACGGACAATAACATTTCAATCGATTCACTATCATGATACGATTGATCCACATCATCGCCACCGACGTCCTCATTGATTTCACTCGATGTTTCTTCATCCTCGTATTACGCATTTGTATCGTCTTCAACATCATCGCCGTTTATAAACGAAGTTTCTCCTGCAAAGATGTCGACGAGGCTCTCACGATAACCGATGCTTCGATCTCATCGACTTCATCATCATCGCGGTGCAAGGATACATGCTCTATGTTGCCAAGATCAACGACTAGAAATAAACCGGAAGAGTAGTTATTGTGGAGCGGGTCAATCTCGTGATGTTAGCTCTCACCGAGTCCCACGTGCTCCAATGATGGACAATTTGTACTACTCGCCAGTTCGGACCACGAGATGGATCTTCAATGTAGAATACTTGTTGTGCTTGGCTAGCAAGTATGAACTGATCATCCTTGAACGCCTCTGCACTGATGTCAATACTGGTAATGTTATTCTCAGTTACCATCCGTCTCCCATCACACCTAAACCACTTGCATCGAAACAGATAGACTGAAAGTTTCGGTCCATATTGTAGCTCCAGTATATCTTGCAGCTGCCCGTAGTAATTCTCACCCCCAGTTCCTGGGATGGACACACCACTATTTTGAGTTTTTCTTCGCATATCACGATCATATGTCACGAACCGAACTCCTTTAACAACACAAGCTGTGTATGACATAACTCTCTTGGTAACATCCATCGCCAACGCAAATAACTCATGAGAAACTTGATGGTTGTGGCTTTGGCGCATTGCATATAGTCTGCATGACAAGAATTATTCTCGATTATTGAAAGCAATTATGTTGAAAACTTGCAATTTTATTCGATCGATGTTCATTTACCTTTACGTAGAACCAACCGTGAAAGTCTCTTTCGTGCACTAGTTCGATGTTTGGATGACTCATTGTTCGATAGTTCCCGCCTATGTTCCACGAACAAAGTATTGAAGATCAACGTTCATTAGTTCGTTTCATAAGATAAAGTTAATTCGAGATAAAGAATAATAATCAAGAATTAACGCCGTCTTCTCGCAAGAATGGCTCAACTTCGTAATGCTTGTTCGGGATGTAAAAATTGCTTGATTTCGAACTTGAGTAGGAAAGCGTCGTTGGATCGCTTTCCAAGTGGGTGACATCATGATCGAAAAATAGAAAGGCGTATTCGTGGAACAAGAGCATCCTCGCTCGTCTCGGTCGATCGAACCTTGTCCCTATATCCCGGAAGTACCTCGAACAAAAGGTCAATGCCTCGTCCACAACATACCCTTGACTATTGATCCTCGGCCGAGCTCGATTTCGACGTAGCCCTTCAATTTCTTCGGTATCGCTCGAATGGATACATCCATCTCATGTGCACTGGACCTCAAGGATTGCCTCTTACGGTAAATGCATTACGAGGTGAATCATGATGTCGAAGAAGGGTGGCGAAATATCCTTTCCAACTTACGGAGAATGAGTACAAGGTGATCGTGGGATGCTATCATGTCGCTAACCTTTAGTGTTCTTGCACAAAGCTTTCAAGAACGCGTACGCGGTTCAATAATGACCGTGGAAATTGTTTTATTCAAGAACGCCCGACATCCGATCGGTAATAACCGTTGCATGATAATATGGCAATCATGTGACTTCAACCCGAAAAAATACTACTGTCATTTGGAGCAATATTCTTCCAAAGATTAGAAGCGAAGCCATCCGGAAACTCCACCAATCGGATAAATTGACAAAATTTCTTACGATTTGAAAGACGACATGGTGTAACATGCGGCAGCTTCATCCACTTATTCCCGTTCGATACAAGTGCAACTCCTTTTGATCCCTAATTGCATTAGATCGTGCCTCGCATCGATCGTATCTTTTGATTTGAATGGATCGTCCATAATTGTGCCGAGCAAGCTATCACAAACATTCTTCTCTACGTGCATGACATCGATGTTATGTTTGAGCTCTGTAGAAGTCCAATACGGCAACTCATAGAAAATGCTCTTTTTTCTCCAATTGAGCTCGTCATCACTTCTCCGAATTGTAGCGCCACCGTAATTTGGGTGCTTTCCTGGACTTCTATATCTGACACGACTTAACTGTGCTAAAATGTCTGTAGGCGTTAACCGACGCGGAGGTGGTCGCCTATCTGTCCTCCCATCGAAGTCTAAATTGCTCCGAAAATGATGCCTGGATGGCAGGAACCGACGATGACCCACATAAGCTGTCTTACCTATCACACGGACTGAAGGAGTATCCTCGTTGCACGTCGGACATGCCTTGTACCGACCACCCAACCGGACAAACTACTTACATTTGGAAAATCGTTAACGATCCACAACAAAGCCGCACGCGATCCGAATACCGACTTGCTGTTGGTTCCACCGTCTCCCGTGTCAATCCCATCGGCCCACAATTCCTTCAACTCATCCACTAATGGTCGTAAAAATACATCAATGTCCTTACCCGGTGCTTTAGGACCAGGTATCAACAGAGTAAGCATGAGGTATTCGGGCTTCATGCATAACCGTGGTGGCAAGATGTAAAGCTGTTACAACCATCGGCCACATGCCGCATTGCATTGAGACTCATGTCACCGAATGGATTGAATCCGTCTGCGGCCAAACCTAAACGACATTCCCGATCTCACTTGCGAGCGATTGGATGTTTCATGTCAAAATCCCGCCATGCCTTTCCATCAACGGGATGTCGCATTTCATCATCGTCCCTAGACCTTCCTATATTGTGCCACCTCATAAGTTTTACAGTATCCTTCGTCGCGAACATACGTTTTAGTTTGGGGGCCAAGGAAAAATATCGCAACACCTTATGCGGAACATTCTTCCCGTTCACTTTCCCAGAAGTGTGCACCCAACGACTTTCCTAGCAAATCGGGCAAGTTTGTCTATCGGCATGTTCACCCCAAAACAAAGGCGACGATCGTTCTTGCGAGCATGAATGGATTTGTAACCTAAACCAAGCTTCGTCATCGACTTCTTAGCTTCGTAGTGAGAGTCAACCAGTTCATATTTGGGAATGCTAACTTCGGCAATTTCAAAAGATCATCGGCAGACTTGTTTGTCCATTTGTTCATAACTTTAATATGCATCAACTTGACTAAAAATTTAGGGATGAAAATGATGAAACTCCTGTGCATGATTCGAATGGAGAGCACAAGCATTCGTCATAGTAACCATCGGTGCTTGTACTGCATGCTCATCACCAACTACGCCGTCTATTACATCCATCATCTCATCTTCCACACCATCTCGCTCATTTCGTCTATACACATTCGAAGACGAACATCGATCTCACCATGATATATCCGGTGACATAACTCTCCATAAAACCATTACGAAATATGTGAGCCTCGACAATTTCCAATGGATGTGTGAGACCGTTTAAACATTTTTGCACGGACATTTAATTCTTCCTCTGTCGTTAACGTATGGCCTCGCCATGTTTATAAATGATTGCAAACCGTTAGAAAATCTGCAGACTTTGTGCGATTTCTAATTGTTGTCCAACTTTTATCAATATTCATACTTGTAAAATACTATATTCTTACAAATACTGAGATCGATAATACTTGGAGATGATTATGAACAAATGGAGATGAAGAAAGCGGAGATGGAGAAGAATTTTTTTAATTGCGTGTAGTATGCAATACAGAAATGTGGAGATGGGAAGAAGATAAAGAAGAGTCTATAGCGACGACATCGTCGTCGCTATAGACAGCAGTCATCGCTAAAGGAGCATTCCCATTTTTCGAGGAAAGTAATTAGTCACGCGCCTGCAAAATTTAATCAACATAGATATAGCGACGACATATGTCGTCGCTATATATAACAATTGGGCGCCAAATTTCCCGCCTAAAATGATGTTGGTATATAGCAACGACATATGTCGTCGCTATAGACCCCATCACACTTTACGAGAAAATTCATGATTCACGTGACTTACATCGTCATCCGCAAATCAATTGCGACGACATTTGTCGTCGCTATTTATGCATCAAAATGCCGCCATTAGTTCCCGCCCTTTCCTAATCTTAGTGGCGACGACACAGAAAGACGTCATTATAGCCTCTACGCAACAGCGACGAGATAGGTCTTATAGCGACGACATATGTCGTCGCTATAAGTTTTGTTTGTATTGCGACAACATTTCTTGGTCGTCGCTACTATGTAGAATCAATAGAGGCGACCTTTTGTCGTCGCAATATATGTCGCCGCTATAGACCCTCTTTGTTGTAGTGTTTCTTAATGAATTTTTTGGACAGGAACCGTTATCAAAGACAATATGTGCTAATTAATTGAAAGTTAATGGTAAGAATGCGATGAAAAAATATTAGAGACATAAATTCAATAATAAGTAAATGTTATGGACTCTTTATGTAATTTAAATATGGTGCACTTATTAAAAAATGTAGTGTAAATATAATTACTCATACCCTATTCCTATATATCCACTTTCATTTTTCCCATAGCACCTTTTATTTGTTTTCCACACAAGGGCTTGGACTACTGAATGGTTTGATTTTAAAGTTTAAGATATTAGATAAGACCACATGCATATCATTTAAATCTTATCTTCTAAATAATTTGAATATCCGTTCCCTCTTGGATTTCTCATTTACTTGACTTTTTTTATGTACACATTTTATAAGATAATTTTCATGCTCAATCGAGTGAATGGGTAATTAAATAAAACTTAGAGAATCGTTTGTTTTATTTTATTTTTTGGTTTTGACCTCTCAAGATTTATAGCATTTTTGAAAACGTTGAAATTATTTTTAAGTGTTTATAAGTTTTGGGTCCTATAGAATGCCTAAATAATAAGTGTGTAGTAGGTTGTGACTCTTACGAAATATGTGGATATAAAATATATTTAACTAATTTGACCAACTTAAATTATAATTTAAATATTGACATAAAGCTACGCATACATTGATACATCTATATATTTAATAATAGTATTGCATGAACAATTATATACTACAAGAAAATTGACTTTTAGCGACGAACTTTTTCCCGACGCATATAAAATTCATCGGTAAAGGTCACTTCTTCCAACGAGTTTATTCGTTAGTAGAGGTCACTTTTCCCCGACGAACTTCCTTCCATCGTTGAGAAAAATCCAAACGTAGTGCATCATCTTTTCTTGGCGGCTGCTAATTTCCCTACCGAAAAGTTTGTTCGTTGGGAAACATACTTCTACCGACGATAAAATTGTTTGTCGGAACAAGTCATGGAGGTAATAAATATTTTGTACAAGTAAAAAAAGTGCACACGAATTGGCGGTAACATATTGGCGAAGAATTTATTTAGTTTTAGTGGTAAAGTTATGTTCGCCAAAAAAAAATCAAATAGATTGGATGATCACATCAATAAATCACTTTTATTTACAAAACGTTTAAATACTGATTTCGAAACATACGGTAATTATGAAACAAGAATTTACCAAACACTTATCTGATTGTTTGTGCAGCACAACAAAACTTGATTATCTTAAAAGCACAGTGATAAGTACAAATATGTACTTATCTAGGCCCACAAAAAGGGATGATTATGAGTTATATTAAGTGTTTTCAGTTTAATGGCGTGTTGTTTTCTTATTATTTTAGGAAATAATCAAATTTAAGTGTCAATTTGAAGAAAAGAGAGCAAATAGAAAAAAATGGGATGTAATTGCAAAGATAAAGATACTCGAAGGACTTGGCATGCAATTACCAAAGAAATAAACGCAGGAGATCACAAAAACTAACCATAGTAATCACTGCGATCGCAAGTCCTTCAGAAAATCTCCAGAATGTAAATTGATTGAACCATGCGATCGCAAGGTTAAAATACGGAGCTGTTTTGAGAGCCAAATTCAGAGCCGTTTTAAGAGTCAAATTAGAGACGAATTTTGGGAACAAGATACAAAAAGAGAATCGAAGATCAAGGCACGGGATTGAAGATTCTTCAGCCAGAGTCACGGGTTTTATTTATTTTTTCTTCTTTTTCTTTTGCCGGAACATGATTGATACAATTCTTTCGTTAATTAACTAAATCATGTCCAGCTAATTTACTTATTTCTAGGATGAACGATGAAACCTCATGATTTTAATTAATTAGAAGTTTTTTCGTTTTAGTAGGAAATTGCTTTTGGGTTGATTATTCTTTATTCATTATTTCTATTATTTTAATGCATGATCACCATTAGAATATATTGTGATCTATATTGAAGTCGAGAGATTCAATATAGATTAAGCACGTGGTATTGAATAACATAGGGTCCAATAATATATAGAAATTACTATTATGATTTATGAAATTCATTTAGGTGTTCTTGATATTTTAATGCATATGTTTATGTTCGAAGCTTAATTAGAGATAATTAGGTTCGCATATCGTATAGAATTGATCGACCATCGAGAGAGGCTTTTGATTATTATAGGATCACCGATTTTCAATCTAGAGTAATTAACCGCTAAAGCGATTAAATGGATAATTGATTATGATATGTGTAGGTGGATTCGCGAATCCTAGTATTAGTAAAAACTTGAATTTGTTCTCATAAATTTACTTTAATCGTCTGATATTTTAAATATAATTGAAATAGGTTTAGATTCACAAACCAAATTAAATATGTGTTTTTCATATTGTTAGAATTTAAGTTATAAATTAATTGGTTAAATTGATATCCAGTCTTCATGTATTCGACACTCTATTCATTACTATATTACTTGTTAACGATCCGTCCACTTGAGGAATTGAAATCGCACAACAAGTTTTTGGCACCGTTGCCGGGGACTAGTTTTATTAATTACTACATTAACTGATAATTTAGTTTTAACAATTTTTTTAATATTATTTTATTTTTATTTTCAATTCTTCGTGATACTGCTGAATTTTATCTGTTTTCTAAATTTTCAGGTGTTAAGTGTGTATGCGCCGTACAAAGGATCTTGATCTATTTGATTTTGATCCGAGAAATTGAACGAGCTTTCACCGACGACAACGTGAAAAACAAGAAAAGAAAAGACAGCAAAAAGACATAAGGGCAGACAATCAAGTACATGATCAATTACCTGTAGGTGTGATAAATAATCAAGCACCAATAGCTCGACCAGTTGAAGTTAGTGAACGAGATATTCTTATGGGTGAGTATATGATGCCACCGATTATTGAGAATCGGTCCAGCATAGTCTATCCGTCTTATGGACACGATAACTTCCAATTGAGGCCAGATGTGATGAATTTGTTCTAAAACAATCTGTCGTTCTATGGGATGACAGATGAAAATCCTCACTGCCACATTTCTCGCTTCGATGAATGTTGTGGAAATTTCAAATACCACGGTGTTAATGAAGAAGCACTTAAGATGAGGCTATTTCCACACACACTGAAGGTTAAAGCTAGATAATGGTTAGATTTTCTACCGTCTGGGAGCATTACTATTTGGACAGATCTGATCCAGAAATTCACACTGAAATATTTTCCTCCAGCCAGAGTAAACAGACTGAAGTATGAAATCTCCAATTTCCAACAATCTAAATTGGAAAACTTTCACGAGGCATGGGAAAGATTCAAACAAGTGCTCTGAAAGTGTCCAAGTCATGGTTTTCCTTTAGCAGCCCAGAATCATTATTTCTACTCTGGACTAGCTACAACCAGTCATTCTTCAGTAGATTCTGCAGTAGGTGGCTCTATCCAAAATAGATCTGCTGGTGACTTTTACAATCTATTTGAAACCATGAGTGAACAGTTTATTATGTGGCTAGAAAGAGAATTGCAAAAGAAAACAACAAGAATACACGAAGTGGACACCAATTCGCTTTTACTGGCGAAAATCGATGCATTGGCAAAACAGATGGAAGCACTGAAATATTCTCACTCAGCCAATATGGTTCAGATGTCTCCACCAATCTGTATAACATGCGGGGCAAATAATCAATCATCAGAATGCCCTTTAACCAAAATCGATATGTCATCACCTGAACAAGCTGCATATGCTCAGAACTTTCAGCGACAGCAAAATAATTCATACTCACAAACCTACAATCTTGGATGGAGAAATCATCCAAATTTCTCATATGGTAATACACAAAACATTCAAAACCCGCCAAATCAAAGAAGACCCCAGGAAAGAGAATGAGGATTAGAAGAAACTGTTAATAAATTGTCAGAACGGATGAAGATGGGATTCAAGGAAGTGCAGAAAAGACATGATGGCGCGATAAAGAATATAGAAAATCAGATTGGGCAGTTAGCTAAACTATTGACCGAGCGACAACCAGGCACATGGCCAAGCAATACCGAGGTCAATCCAAAAGAGCAAGTCAATGCAATCATCATGAGAAGCAGAGCTGAATTGCCAGAAATTCATGTAAAAAGGCCGGTGTAGAAAAGGAAGCTGTGTCTAGCAAAGAGAGAGAAAACAAATCAGATGCAGAAGTTGCACAAGAAAAATGGGACTCTCCACCAGATTATATTCCACCACTAGCTTACGTTCCTCCAATTCCATTTCCTCAAAGGCTGCGAAAACATAAGTTAGACTAACAATTCAAGAAATTCCTGGATGTTTTCAAAAAGCTTCACATCAACATACCTTTTGCCGATACCTTAGCTCAAATGCCTAGCTATGCCAAATTCATAAATGAAATTCTTTCAAACAAAAAGAAGTTGGAGGAGCACGAAACAGTCACTCCTACCGAGGAATGCAGTGCTATATTGCAAAACAAGCTACCTCCGAAATTAAAAGATCCATGGAGTTTTAATATTCCTTGCACTATTGGTAGTTTATTCTTTGACAAAGTTTTATGTGATTTGGATGCTAGTGTAAATCTAATGCCTTATTCTATTTTTTAGCAGCTCGGTCTGAGATAAGCAAAACCAACAATAGTATCGTTGCAGCTTGCAGATAGGACAATCAAACGCCCAAGAGGAATCATTGAAGACATATTAGTGAAAGTGGACAAATTCATATTCCCTGCAGATTTCATTATATTGGATATGTACGAAGATAGGGATGTACCACTTATTATGGGTCGACCTTTCTTGTCTACTGGTCGAGCGGTAATTGACGTTCAAAAAGGAGAACTTATGTTGAAAGTAAATGATGAACACATTACATTCAATGTGTTCAAAGCAATTAAATTTCCAAACTCTCTAGATTCCTGTTTTGAGATTGATGTCATTAACCAGAAGACTGGGAGCTTAGATGATAAAGATGTTACCCAACATCAAGATGCACCACTTAAAGAAGAAGAGTATGTGGAGAAAGAAAACTTACATCCATCTTCTGTGATCAAAGTCGGCGAGGACGGTGAAATTTTCTTAGTTGAGTTCGAGTAGGGCGGCAAAACAAAATCATATCAATATGATAAGGAAAAATAAGCTCGGAAGGTAAACAAAATTTGGTGCGAAGTCGATAAAAGCAAGAAAAGCAAGTCTTCTAAAAATCTATTCAAAGTGTCTTGAGCAATCACCACAACAAAGTCAAGCTAATAATTTTAAAGAAGCGCTCAATAGGAGGCCACCCATTTTTCTACCCTTTTATTTAAATTTCGTATTTTTTACTCCTAGGATTTCAATTGACATTTTGCACGTATTAAGTTTTTAGGATTTTAAGAAGGCTTTCCATTCTTAGGCAATGAGGCTATGATCATCATCATTCTAATTTTAAAAAAAAATTCGGGTTCAGCAATTTTGTACCATACGATCGCATGGTATAACCCGCTGCGATCGCATGGCTCAGGCGTAATACTTTACGCCCGCATTTTCATGTATTTGCGATCTCAGATTTTTAAGTCCTTGCGATCGCAAGGACAACAAAAAAAAATTAAAGTAATTAATTTTTTTTTTTTAGTTACAAACCGCAGAGACTATCTCGGATGACATTCAAGTAAAGATTTGCCGACCAACTGTCATGCATTTTTTCACCAGTTGATCTTATCACTCCTTTTCTTCCAAAGCACCATCGATGCGCCTCGGAGAAGTCTCTCTGATCTTTTGACTTTAAATTTTACATTGGGGACAATGTTTCTTTCAAGTTTGGGGGTGATGGACTAAAATGAAAAATTTACTTGATTCGATAATTGATAATTGATATTTGATTTTTGATTTTTAATTTATTTTCATTTAAAAAAATTAATTCAAAAAAAATTCGATAATTGATATTTGATTTTTAACTTATTTCCATTTTAAAAAAATTTTAATTTAAAAAAGAAATTATTTGTTTGCATATTTATGTTATATGAATAGCCTTGCCAGCTAATGATGCAACTTATTATTTAATTATTTTGCTTTAATCCATGACTTGTGAACAGATTATTACTATTGGTTAAATGTGAGACTATTTGACCATGTCTGATATTGTGTTGTGTCGGCCAGTTAAGATGATTTTTAGCTATGTTGGTGCACTTAAGTTGAAAACAATAGGATACCCTGTTTGAACCTAAAAAATCATCTGTATCTCGAACAAGTAACAAATATAGTGAGAAAATGTGGTAATTATACTGTGATAGTGGCTATCTAGGTTATAATTAATTCCATGTATGTTGAAAAATTGTGTGGAGCACTTTAAACCAGTTAGAGGAAACTAAGTAATAACCGAATGTTAGGAATCTAATCCTCACGCATGAACTTATTGCACGCAAGGAGCAAAATTATTATTATTATTGTTTAACTCTTTTCGTAGCCTATTTGACTTGAGTGAAAAGGCCCGTATGGGTTTCTCAAAATCCGATGTCCTAATTAAGGTTCGAAAGACCTGGGAGTCATCGACCTCAAGCTCGTTACATGAGTCATTTAGAAAGCTTAATGGACTGAGTTTTACACCTTATTAATATCTTATAACTCTTTTCGTAGCCTTTTTGACTTGAGTGAAAAGGCCCGTAGGGGTTTCTCAAAACCCGATGCCCTAAGGTTCGAAAGACCTGGGAGTCATCGACCTCAAGCTCGTTACATGAGTCATTTAAAAAGCTTAATGGATTGAGTTTTGCACATAAAATCTATACAAAAAAATAAATAAATAAATAAAAATATATATTTAATAAAAAATTAATTTTTATTTACGGCGATGAAAAATCCTTTGCAAAGTAAATTTGGGGATTAGATGACTAATGGGTTTGACTTACTTAATAGAAACTTTACGGTCGAAAGTGCTCATAAATTGGAGAATCTCCATATACTTAGGTTGTCACGATTATTAGTTTTCTTAACCAGCCTTGAGCAAGAAAACAATTAGCTAAGTTTAACCTTTGAACCATAATCTCGTAAATTGAAAGAGAAAATCATTTTGGGAGGAAGTGTACCTTACGAGAGAAAAAGGAAAAGTTGACCAAGTGGTTGGGCTATCACCACCATAGAAATTAAGTGAATCGGATTAACTACTCTTACACACATCTCAAGTATGGGTTAAGTAGAATCACGTTTGCAAAAGTATCACCTGAACGCTCGTCATGAATTATGAGTTTTTACAAAAGAACAGCAAGCTATTTATATTGTGACTATTTTTATCAGTATGTGCATGATTGTTCTTATCTAGTTTATTCGAGTACGAATAAAAGTTCAAGTTTGGGGGTGTTTGATAAGTACAAATATGTACTTATCTAGGCCCACAAAAAGGGACAATTATGAGTTATATTAATTATTTTCAGTTTAATGGCGTGTTGTTTTCTTATTATTTTAGGAATGTTATTTTCTTATTATTTTACGAAATAATCAAATTCAAGTGTCAATCTGGCGAAAAGAGAGCAAATAGAAGAAAATGGGATGTAATTGCAAAGATAAAGATACTCGAAGGACTTGGCATGCAATTACCAAAGAAATAAACGCAGGAGATCACAAAAACTAACCATGCGATCGCATGGTTAGTAATCACTGCGATTGCAAGGCCTTCAGAAAATCTCCAGAATATAAATTGATTGAACCATGCGATCGCAGGGTTTTGAACCATGCGATCGTGGGATTTTGAACCATGCGATCGCAAGGTTAAAATACGGAGCCGTTTTGAGAGCCGAATTCCGAGCCGTTTTAAGAGCCGGATTAGAGACGAATTTTGGGAACAAGATACAAGAAGAGAATCGAAGATCAAGGCACGGGATTGAAGATTCTTCAGCCAGAGTCACGAGTTTTATTTATTTTTTCTTCTTTTTCTTTCGTCGGAACATGATTGATACAATTCTTTCGTTAATTAACAAAATCATGTCCGGCAAATTTACTTATTTCTATGATGAACGATGAAACCTCGTGATTTTAATTAATTAGAAGTTTTTTTGTTTTAGTAGGTAATTGCTTTTGGGTTGATTATTCTTTATTCATTATTTCTATTATTTTAATGCCTGATCACCATTAGAATATATTGTGATCTATATTGAAGTCGAGAGATTCAATATAGATTAAGCACATGGTATTGAATAACATAGGGTCCAATAATATATAGAAATTACTATTATGCTTTATGAAATCCATTTAGGTGTTCTTGAGATTTTAATGCATATGTTTATGTTCGAAACTTAATTAGAGATAATTAGGTTCGCATATCGTATAGAATTGATCGACCATGGAGAGAGTCTTTTGATTATTATAGGATCACCGATTTTCAATCTAGAGTAATTAACAGCTAAAACGATTAAACGGATAATTGATTATGGTATGTGTAGGTGTATTCGCGAATCCTAGTGTTAGTAAAAACTTGAATTTGTTCTCATAAATTTACTTTAATTGTCGATATTTTAAATATAATTGAAATAGGTTTAGATTCACAAACCAAATCAAATATGTGTTTTTCATATTGTTAAAATTTATGTTATAAATTAATTGGTTAAATTGATATCTAGTGATCATGAGTTCGACACTATATTCATTACTATATTACTTGTTAACGATCCGTCCACTTGCAGGATTGAAATCGCACAACACATAGCAATATTCAATTATTAAGGTTTGATATTGTTTTGCTTTTAAGAGAATCGACTTTTTATATGGGAAGGATCAAATAAGTGTTTGTTGATTTAAAATTGTTGTGTGTTTGAAAATCAGCATTTGAGCGTTTTATAAACAAATGTGATTTATTGTTGTGAATATATAAAATTACTAAAATAAATATTGATTACAATAATGTTCTTTTGTATTATTATTTTTACCATGAATAGTGTAAAATTTATTTTGCTTTTCTAATAATATGTAATATTATCAAATATTTCTCAAGACAATACATTTGTCATAATTATTTTAGAATAAAAATAATAAACATCTATTAAATCTCAAAATTTATAAAAATTACAAAATAAAATCATAGTTATATAGTGCAAAAATCAATTAAATTTAAATTTAAATTATTTATCGAGATGCATAATTATGATTTGGATACTAATTAATAAACATAGGTCATAAAAAGAATTAATTTATAATAATAGATCGGTAGAAAAAATAAAAACAAAATCTGAGAAGCTACTATTTTGCTTCTTTTCAAAATCTGATCGTAGAAGGTACAAATTCTTTTAATTGAGTTTTGGCTTAATTGTAACAGAATTGCTTATCAGATGACTCTAGCTAGGTGCCTCGTACTTACAGAAATTGGTTCGGTCGGTAACTGCCTTAACTTGATTGTTACTTATGTATCCTAAACCTCAAATTTGTTGCATCATAGACAAGATTTTAGTTCTTATTAGTCAGATTGGATGGTTTGCATAATTTCGTGGAACTTATGCATTGGAATTGCGTCGACCAGGTCTAATCATAGTTCTTGATTGGTTTCGTAGTTCTTAATTGGCAGATAAGTTTGTTGTGAACATGCATTTACGGGTAAGAAAGCAATAAAGATTGAGTTCAACATCGTGGCGGTTTGGTTTCTAGAGGAGCACAATCTTGTGTGTACAACACACTACTATGATGAGCTCGTCCATCTCCTAAGACATGAGCTCGAAGTAGTGTAAAACTAGCTATATCTTGTGATCGATATAGTATAAATCTGGCTATATCTTGTGACATGAGTTCAGAGACATACACAATCATAAAGAAATATTTTTGACTATCCAAATATATAGATGAGAAGAGGAAATAAACTCTGTACAAGTTGGAAAATGATAAAATGAAGTTAATCCTAGAGTTAAATAAACACTAAAAGCATCTCCAAAAGACTATTTAAACATAAGATGTAGCGATCGAAAATTTTTTGGCTATTAACTTTCAAGAAAATAAAATTTTAACTTTCGTTGTCGCTACGAACTTCCTAATACATTTTAAATATTTAGTTGCGGTATATTATTTTTTTCACGTGCTTGCCATATATTTGATTTGACGATTACGAAATATTAACTATGACTGAGCCTTTTAAATTTCTTATATCAGATAAATTTTTCTGAAGTTAATTCTTAGATAATTTTAGGCCAATCGTTCAAATTGAAACCAAGCAAAAATTTAAACATTTTTTAGATCCAATTTTAATCTATTTATTCACCTAAGTTTCGATCTAATTTAAATTCATTTATTAGGAACGAGCCGACTTCTGTGGGTAACGGGCCGAGCCGGCTACTGGATTCGGTAAGATTCAATCATGTTGTGTATGATTAGCCAATGAATAACGGCAGACCAATCTTTCTTTGACTATACAAATTCTACTGCAACACCACGGCATCAGTACCATAGACTTCACTCCTTACTGCATCTACATGTCAGAATTAAAATCATAAAACAAAGGGTGTATGATTCAATTGTGAACCCGTTTCAAATCTTTTTTGTAGGTTTCAATATTTCAAGCGGGATTCTCTTTTTCGATTATTGAAGATTTTGTATTTTGTAAATTTTTTGTTAAAAAGATATAGCTAGATGTCTCAAAATTATGACAATTGGGAGAGAATTGTGGAAATTGTTCTTCGGAGAGAAGAACTCTGGCAAGTTGCTTTATATTCCTCGAGGGAACCAAGTTTCAGCTCCATATCCTCTAGTTTTATAACTGAGCCAGCTACTCCGATTCATGATGATCAGAATATTCAACTTGGATCTTCTTCCAATACGGTAAATGAAACGGATTGGGAGAGATTGCTGCCGTCTGATTATGATGACATCATTGCCAGATCTGTGATTCCTGTGGCCTATGCAACCAAGAAAGATCTGTATTTGAGTCTTTGTGACTCTCCTATTTTACTTGATGGAGGCAAAATGGTAACATCTATCTCTGTGTGTGTTTACCATTAATTATCATCGTGGTATGTGTATAATGTTATTCAGATAGAATTATTTCAATTTATCTAATGTTCATAAATTTTTATTTGAAGTTTGTGAGAGAATATGAATTTTGGTTCAAACCAAACACTAATCCAGCTAAAAAAAATTGAAATATTTGTTATACCGAATGGAGAAAATAATATATTTAACCAGGTTTTAATCGATTCTTATTATAAGGTTCATTTTGTTCAAATAAAATACGTTACAGTTTATTGACCTCGTCTAGGAACAAGATAATGTACTTTTGGCAGCTTAGCTAAAATTTGACAGCTCTGTGCTTGTAGTATTACTAATGTACAATGACTAATGTTTGAACGTTGACACATGGCAGTGCTTTCAACTTGATAAAACAACTGGGAAGAAATGTTACATGATTGGAGCAACGGAACTCGGAATTCCAAGTGCTATGTGGGAATGGACATCTCACAAAGACTCCAGGTCCTTCACCGTATTTTTCTTTTGCTTTTTAAATTTCATTCGGAAACTGCATTCAGGTTTCAGAATAACAGGGAACATTAATTATATAATGTGCATTACAAACTTGTATATCTTTGCAGATTCTCAAACGTTGCAGAGATTTTATGCGAACAGAGGGTTGATTTACGAGGCAGTATAGATACAAAGACGCTGTCCCCAAAGACTCGTTATGCAGCTTATCTGGTATTCAAATTAGGTAAGAATTTCAGGAGCTTTCTACCAGCAAAAGGGATTATCAAGTTCGTCAAATATGATGAAGATTATGAAGCTGAAGAGCGAGCTTCTACCTTGCACCTTCAACCAGTGGAATCTGAAAATGGTACGATAGCAGTGAGGAGATCTGATGGATGGATGGAGGTACAGTTAGGAATGTTTTATAATGATCTAGGAGAATATGGCCAGGTGGAGGCGCGGCTGTTGGAAAATAATTACAATTTGAAGGTTGGCCTCATTGTTGAAGGGATTGAGTTTCGACCTCATACAAATGCGGAGATAGAGTTTGTTCCAAAAAAAAATGCGGAGATAGAATTTGTTCCAGAAAAAAATGTGGGAAACAGAAGAAAATGGATCTTTTCAAAATTGAGGATTTCTGGATAACACGGAAACAATTTGTGTGTATCCCTGATTTGCTTCTCTCTTCCTTTCTTTGATATCCATGTGTATTGACAAGAAAGAATAGACTTGAGACTTGGGGGGGTGGACTTTCGTATTATGTATGAAATTTTCTTCTTGAGTGAATGTTGTCGATTTTAATCCCGCAAGTGGATGGATCATTAACAAATAATATAATAATAAATACGATTGTCGAACCCACAAGGATTGGATTTTCACGTCTTATAATTTAATTAATAATAATTCTAATTCAAGAAAAACACAATCAGTTACTAAATCTAATTATCTACTAAAATAAGTAATAAGAATTATACTCAAATTGAAATTAATCAAATCATGAAAGATACTAGAATCTCGAATCCACCATTGTCAACCTACTTTAACCCTCAATTGCTTGTTTACACTCAATTCTTGATTTATGTTGACAATCGGTATTCCTTATATGTTAATTTACTCTCTTGATACAAATTAAATTAATTTTCATCTATGATCCAACTATATCTCTGTGAATGTAATTCAATTAATCATTTCTAATATATAATGAACCAATTTGTGTATATTTTGCATAACACACATCTGAACTCTCTTCAGAAACCTAAAGGATGATATTTTTTATATTTGTAATGAGAAGTAATCATAATTGGTTACAAAATGATCTCCTATTTATAGAGAAAAAAAGGACGTGATGACTCAGCTTTCTTTAACGATGCTAATGTGGCAAATTCGTTCGATGATCATAGATAGGCACGGTCAGTTCTTTGTAAAGGCTAATAATCAGTCTACTGGTTCACTTTGAAGGTAGCTAATCTTTTGATAAATGTTGAAGACGGTCGATTACTTTTTACTCGTTCATTGTATTCAGCATCAATCTCTATGAAGGATTTGAATAGATAAAGAATGCAACACAAAATTAGAAAACCACCAAAGATTGCACCAAGCATAGAATCTCTATCTCCTATTGGACTTAATGTCGTTTGTTATTTGATCTAGACACGTGTAACACCTCTCGGCATCAACACAAATCCCAAGAACTATCCAAAAATTGGCCAAATTTTAGGTTAACATTAATTTAAAAACAAACAATCAATAAAATTAAGAACTTTGATGCATATGTTAAAAATCAATGATCTAATTTTAATCAATAGCATCTCTCGATAGTCAATCGATTCTATATTTACATGTGAACCTAATTATCTCTAATTAAATTTCAAATATATAAGCATGCATTAATTCGCAAAGATCATCACATAACAATTGCATAGAGCATGATGATATAGACTATCAATTATATGACTCTATGTTGTTTATTACCATGTGCTAATTTATACCGAATCTCTCGAAAGCAATATAAATCACAAATGATAAGTGCATTTTGTACACTTATTAGGACCTTTAAACTAAGCTTTTATTCCGTCATTTTATTGAATTATTACTTAATTTTGTGTTTTAATCTTCATATTTCAGTTTTGGACCTGTTTAATAGCAATTGGAGAAGAATGGACGTAAAGATCAACAACTTGGTGAAATCGACAAGTAAATGGAGTTTTTGAAGTGAATATCAAGAGCCAAACATTGGAGCATGAGGAAGAAGATAAAATCAATAAGTTTAAGGTGTTTTGGAGTGACAATGAAGAGTTGAATCAATGGATCAAACACCAGAAAGCTAAAGAATCGAATTGAGAAACTACATATAGCAGCATGTGGGAAAATTCAAGCACAACTTTTGATATAGAAATCTTCAAAAGTCAAATGATATACCATTGGAAATATAATTGAATTACGAGTCCAACACTTTTACGGATCTCAATTTGGAGTTTTTACAAGAAGTTATGACCATTTGAAAAGCGATCGTGCGCGGAGAAGAAAAATCGTAATCTGGGCGATCGCCCAGGCTTAAATCTGGGCGATCGCCCAACACTATTTTTTGGCAGCAGAATGGTTTTACTTTGCTGGGCGACCGACCGGGTTTGTCTTGGGGATCGCCTTGTGTATTTTCGGCGAAACGTAATTTTCTTTCCTTTTTGAATCACGATACACTTAGGAAACCTTTGGGACACGATTTTAATGAATTTTTGGGATCTTTTAGGGCAAAATTAGGTAAGTATATATATAAGTTATTAACTCATATCAAAGTCGTTTTTTTTGTTGAGTTTTGAGGTAAGAGAACATTACAAGACACACAACACGGAAGATCAAGATTCATCTATCCAAGAACGAAGATCAAGATCAAGATCAAGATTTCTTCTCACTCAAGATTTCTTCGTTCCGGGTTATGAATTCCATAGTTTCTTCTTGTCCTTCTTCTCTTATTATTAGTATGTTAGGCTAGTTTGTTTAGCGCTAGAATTACGATGAAACTTGTCGTTTAAATCCTTTTATCTTGAGACTTGGTTTTTGACAATTTATTTCATGATAGTTTTGAATAATTAATTTTGTTTTGGTTGTATCTACAATTATATACGTAGTGATTGTATGATTGTTGTGGTATGTTTTACTATCGAAAGGTAGAAAGCATGCTAGACGCTATTTTAATTATCTTAAAGTCCGATAGGGGATAGAAATATCTTGCTATGCTTTAGGTGATCTTTAATTATCCATGGAAATTTAATGCTTTCATTTGTATTCGCATTCATCATAGAAATATAGTCGAGTCATGCATATGAAAAGGTTTAATTTTATTCGAGAGAAAGCTGTTGAACAATCTAGGGATATTGATCTTCATAATCGAATTAATTTGTCAAGACCAAGAATCAAGATAGAAGAAATAACAACTACAAGTGGATTCGGAATTCTAGTGCTTTTCCTTTTTAAAAGTTAAATTCATCTTTAGTTAATCTTAATCTTGCATTTATTTAAGAAATAGTTGGTTAATTGTTTTGCTTATTTTTCTCCTTAAATTAGTTATAAAACACAAAATCTTTCAAAGTTCTTTAGATTCGGTTAAGGTTAGCGTGATTAAATTGAATTATCTAAATCCTCGTGGGATCGATACTTGGACTCAAAATCCATTTTACTACTTGAGCGATCCGTGCACTTGCGGAATTTTTAAAGACATAAAATCGCTGACAAGTTTTTGGCGCCGTTGCCGGGGATTTAGTTTTAGTTCTTTTTAGTTATATTAGTACTAATTCGAACTTTATTTAATTAATTTTTTTATTTTATTTTTTTAGTTTATTTTAGTTTTCAACTTGTCTTGTTTCAGACCACAACACAAGATGAAAGACCAGGAGATTGATGAAGACAATATGCTAGTTGGAGACTTTTTTACTCCACAGACCATCCAAAGACAATCTAGCATTGATGAGGACAATATGCTGTTTGGAGATTTTCTTGCAATGCAGCATGCCAATATAGCGAGATATGAGGCTAATTCTGAAATTAATGAGGACAATATGCTTTTTGGAGATTTTCTTGCAATGCATCATGCCAATATAGCAAGGTATGGGGCCACTTCTGA
Organism: Forsythia suspensa; assembly: GCA_023638005.1. Classification (NCBI taxonomy): domain Eukaryota; kingdom Viridiplantae; phylum Streptophyta; class Magnoliopsida; order Lamiales; family Oleaceae; genus Forsythia; species Forsythia suspensa. Next base: position 54,025,078 of record CM042675.1, read on the forward strand.
TATTGATGAGGACAACATGCTTGTTGGAGAATTTATCACAGATCATCCAAATTTCTCTTGGAATGATAATTACAATAATATCAGATCACAAGGTCATCGGTTTCAAGAGCCATAAAAGAGAACTTCACTAGAAGACATTCTCGGTAAATTCATCGAAAAAAACCGATCAATTCATGAGACGACAGAGATCAATCTTCAAAATCAAAGCGCTTCAATAAAAAATTTGGAAATACAGATGGGTCGGATGGCGTAGCTATATCACCGAGTACAAAGCACGTTGTCAAGCAATATGAGAGGTGAATCCCAATGAAAGTGTTACATCCCATTACTATCGAAGTGATGTTCAATTACCGTAAATTCATGTGAAGAGGCATGTTGCAAATAAAGAAAATGAATCATCCACTGATGAGGAGCACGTGGAACAGACTGAGCAGACAACAGATATTAAAGAGAGCTCATGTACACCACAGGTTATAACAACCGTTCCTATTAAACCATATGAGCCTCCGATCCAACTTCCTCAGAGATTACAAAAGCACGAGTCAGACAATCAATTCTCCAACTCTTCTATTTCTTCTAAAATTGATTTTGTGATCAAGGTTGATGAAGAAGTTGAAATTTTCGTGGTTGTGTTCGAGCAAGGTGCTACATTAAAATCTTATTTTTATGGGGATCACAAATTCAAAATTTTGAGGATAAATGAAAAATGGCGCAAAGTCAATAGATGCAAGCAAAGCAAGTCCTCAAAAGCACTATTTAGAGTACCGTGAGAAATCAGTCAATAAGTCAAGCTAATGACTATAAATAAGCGCTTAATGGGAAGACTCTAGGAATGGCCAGTTTGTCAGGAGTGGCCATATTCGCACTATCATCCCTTCTTTGGTCTTTTGGTACATTTGACAGCTAGGAATGATGCAAGACATCGTAGGATTGGCATGGAGCCCAATCGTATCATCATGGCGGGTCTATCACACTATTTCTTTCTCGCATATGGGAAGACTCTTTCGATTTGTGCATTGGCGTGGGGACCTTGATCTTGCCCCACATTTTGGTGTTACTCTTACTTCTCCTACCCCAGCCCCTACTTTGGTTTATTGGCGTGCCCCATTGGTTGGATCTACCAAGATCAATCTTGATGGATGCGCGGGGATGGATTCTTGGCGGGGTGTTATCGAGATCACATCTGGGCGTTGTATCGTGGCCTTCTCTACCGGCTATGGAGACATACTTATTTTGGAGGCGAGTTGAGAGCCATTTTACAGGCATTGAGCTTGCCCGACGGATGGGTCTTGTGGACTTATGGATTGAGATCGACTCTACACTCATTGTTCATTGCATTTCACGTGGTGGGGGCCGTGGGTCATTCGATCAATACTCGACGCATCCGACATCTTCTATCATTCGATCGAGACACAGTTTCCCATATTTTTCGAGAGGGAAACCAGGTCGCTGACTCTTTAGCTTCTGAGGGCTGGGACCAACGACATTATCAGGAGTATGGATCTTCAGACTTGCCTCGTCGTTCGCGTGGACTACTTCAGACTGACAGATATGGCCTTCCATCAGTTAGAGGTCTTTAGTTTTTTGTTAGTTTGTTTTTCATTTGCTTTTGCTTTTGCTTTTCAGAATTATGCACCGGAAGTAGTATCTCTTTATTTCTTTGTAGTTTGAGGAATTTTTCATTCGTTGTATGCTTGGAGGTCGTGTTCATATCCCCTCCCACATGTACTACCATTTTATATAAATCTGATGGTAGGGGCATCCAAACCCCCACCACCCTATCCCGGTAGAGGCTAAAAACCATCTTGGGACTGTCTTTGGTGCTTGAATAAAAAAAATAAACGCTTAATGGGAGGCAACCCATTTTCTAACCCTTTTATTTACTCGCTTTCTATATAGTAGTTTTAATCGGTATAATTAATTTATTAGTTTTTTTAATTTATTATTTAATGCCCTTATAAAGCCTTCCCATGTCAATTGCGGGATGTCCCTCTTTGCAAGGCACATGAGTCCTATCCCACTTCAGTCCACTTCAATGGGACCTTCAACCGCCCTGGATCCATCTTCTCCACATCTATCTCCGGGAGTACCGACTCTTTCCCTCCTCTATTTGCTTTTATTTTGCTATTACATTGGGGACAATGTAATGTTTTAGTTTGGGGTGGGTTAAGTATCGTAATACTTAATTATTTTGAATTTGCTTATTATTCGGGTCTATATAAGCTGTAAAAAAAAAAAATTTCTTTCATAGTTATTGTTGAATATCTTGCTGCCAATGATGAGATTTGTTTGAAGTTGAGTACATTTTTAGTTAAAATATTAGACAACACTTTAATTCATGCTTTTACCTGAACACTTATCCATGTTAGACTAGATTTGAAGCACGTAGCCACTGTTGACTTATCACTTATTGAAAACATGACTTGAGTATTTATGTTGATATTATTGACTTAGATCATTGTGAAAAATTCTGTTCCTAAATTCTTAGACTAGTAACCAAACTGTTTGAGAACAGTTTGGGGGTGTTAAAGTTAGTACATGTTTTTGTAGAATTTTGATGGTTTGGGTTTTCTGGATCTCATCTTTGGTTGAATAGGTTGTAGTCAAGGAATTTAAATCGAGCACTAGTCATTGAAAAAATAAATAAATAAAATATCTTACTCGAGCAATTAAGTCTCGTTAGGGTATTTCAAAACACCGGTGCCCTAAGGTCATCGACTTGGGAGTCATCGGCCCAAAGCTCGTTACATGAGTCACAAAAAAAAAAAAAAGAAAAAAAAAATTTATATCTTTACTTCTCTTATAGCCTGTGGAACTCGAGCAATTAAGTCTGTTAGGGTATTTTAAATCCTGGTGCCCTATGGTCATCTGACTTGGGAGTCATCGGCCCAAAGCTCGCTACAAGGGTTACATAGAAAGCTAGTGAGAGAGAAGTATTGCACAAGATGTAAGATCATGTATGTTGGTTAAATAAAATAAAAGAAGTTAAAGTGCTCGGTAAGGATTGCTAGATTAGAACCAAAGAAACTGAAGATGAGAATTTAGAAATCACTCACCATCCTAGTTCTACGAATTCAAGTTCTAACTTTTACCACTTTATTTGAAAAAAGCATTGTATTGATCAATAGGAACCAAATTTGCTAGAACACCTCGGGATTGAGAGAAAAACATTAGAAGTGTGTAATTTACGAGAGGTGTAAGGAATAAATGACTACAAAGGGTTCGGGATTGTAAAAGTATCAACAACACAATATTGGTCGTGGTATGATACATGTGTAAGTTCAAGTTTTGGCTAATCACACACTCACTAAAAGTCAAGCATTGGATAAGTGAAAAATTCTTTGTGTTGTTTGATCTTTTTCTAAAAGTGTTACTTTATTTTTCAAACTTGAGGCATATGGTAAGAAATTTGACATTATATCACTTTCTGTCAATTCTTTTAGCTTAGTTTAAAGTTCTAGTTTATTTTTATTTTTGTTCGAGGACGAACAAATGTTTAGTTTGGGGGTGTTTGATAAGTGCATTTTGTACACTTATTAGGACCTTTAAACTAAGCTTTTATTCCGTCATTTTATTGAATTATTACTTAATTTGTGTTTTAATCTTCATATTTCAATTTTGGACCTGTTTAATAGCAATTGGAGAAGAATGGACGTAAAGATCAACAACTTGGTGAAATCGACAAGTAAATGGAGTTTTTGAAGTGAATATCAAGAGCCAAACATTGGAGCATGAGGAAGAAGATAAAATCAATAAGTTTAAGGTGTTTTGGAGTGACAATGAAGAGTTGAATCAATGGATCAAACACCGTAAAGCTAAAGAATCGAATTGAGAAACTACATATAGCAGCATGTGGGAAAATTCAAGCACAACTTTTGATATAGAAATCTTCAAAAGTCAAATGATATACCATTGGAAATATAATTGAATTACGAGTCCAACACTTTTTACGGATCTCAATTTGGAGTTTTTTACAAGAAGTTATGACCATTTGAAAAACAGTCGCCGCAGAAGAAAAACCGTAATCTGGGCGATCGCCCAACACTATTTTTTGGCAGCAGAATGGTTTTTACTTTGCCTGGGCGACCGCCCGGGTTTGTACTGGGCGATCGCCCAGTGTATTTTCGGCAGAAACGTAATTTTCTTTCCTTTTTGAGTCCTGATACACTTAGGAAGCCTTTGGGACACGATTTTAATGAATTTTTGGGATCTTTTAGGGCAAAATTAGGTAAGTATATATATAAGTTATTAACTCATATCAAAGTCGTTTTTTTGTTGAGTTTTGAGGTAAGAGAACATTACAAGACACACACAACACGGAAGATCAAGATTCATCTATCCAAGAACGAAGATCAAGATCAAGATCAAGATTTCTTCTCACTCAAGATTTCTTCGTTCGGGTTATGAATTCCATAGTTTCTTCTTCTCCTTCTTCTCTTATTATTAGTATGTTAGGCTAGTTTGTTTAGCGCTAGAATTACGATGAAACTTGTCGTTTAAATCCTTTTATCTTGAGACTTGGTTTTTGACAATTTATTTCATGATAGTTTTGAATAATTAATTTTGTTTTGGTTGTATCTACAATTATATACGTAGTGATTGTATGATTGTTGTGGTATGTTTTACTATCGAAAGGTCGAAAAGCATGCTAGACGCTATTTTAATTATCTTAAAGTCCGATGGGGATAGAAATATACCGCTATGCTTTAGGTGATCTTTAATTATCCATGGAAATTTAATGCTTTCATTTGTATTCGCATTCGTCATAGAAATATAGTCGAGTCATGCATATGAAAAGGTTTAATTTTATTCGAGAGAAAGCGTTGAACAATCTAGGGATATTGATCTTCATAATCGAATTAATTTGTCAAGACCAAGAATCAAGATAGAAGAAATAACAACTACAAGTGGATTCGAATTCTAGTGCTTTTCCTTTTAAAAGTTAAATTCATCTTTAGTTAATCTTAATCTTGCATTTATTTAAGAAATGGTTGGTTAATTGTTTTGCTTATTTTTCTCCTTAAATTAGTTATAAAACACAAAATCTTTCAAAGTTCTTTAGATTCGGTTAAGGTTAGCGTGATTAAATTGAATTATCTAAATCCTCGTGGGATCGATACTTGGACTCAAAATCCATTTTACTACTTGAGCGATCCGCACTTACTTGCGGAATTTTTAAAGACATAAAATCGCTGACAACAAACACATTTTAATAGTGATCAAATATCAAAACGGAATTAATGAATGATAAATAATTAACCCAATAGTAAGAATAAAAACGAGCAATTTATTATATTAAAGAGTTAACAAGGTTTCATCAAAATTCTAGCCATAAAGGTTTAGTCTATCATATTTTGATTAAGAAAATACAAGATAAAAAGTAAATACATAACCTGGATAATTTAAAATAAAAGTTGATACAACCCTTAATCTTGAATCTCTTCAACAATCTTGGAAGGCACCATCTTGTTCTTCAAAATCATCCAAAGTTCCAATAATTTCTTGTAATTCTTCTTCCAAGAATTTGATGTCTTCAATATGGAGTTCCTCCAAAGATTTGTGTTATGTTATAATATGGAACTCCCCATTTTCTTCCCTAAAATGTGTATTTATTGGGCCAACAATTACCCTAAATTCGTCTCCCAATTTGTGTCCAAAAAGGAGTCGAAAAGAAGCTCAAACACATAAGGAAAGAAAAACCACCAGCTGGGCTGAAAAGCTTGAAAAGCTCATGCGATCGCATGGAAAGAGAAATTGGGCCTGCTTATAATTTCAATGGCCGGGATCATAATGGATCGCATGGGCCAAATTCATCCTTATTTTGCATCTTATTCTTCATTTATTTGTACGGTAAGCTCTTAAACTTTATATCATTGTCAATTGAGCCCTCCAAAATAAACTTTTATTTCAATTATGCCCTCATATATTTTCATTCCAGGTCCATAAACTTTTAGACATTTTCAAGTAGGTCCCCATACTTATACTTTTCTTTCAATTTAGTCCTTTTTGCCAATTATGCTCCAAACACCACCTAACTCGGGTTTTGACCTACAATAACAAAATAAACACATAATTAAATAAAATTACACTCAATGATCCACTTTAACGATCTAAATAAGTGTACACTTATCAATGAGTAAGAAAAACGTGTTGTTGATAATATTGATATCAAACTAATCATTCTTCAACGAAATCTTATGTAGATAGTATTATCAACTACTTGCAGCTTCTACAAAATCCTCCTTCAAAATAATTCGACAATGTGGCCTTAATTAAACCTAGGTTGAGCAATAAATACCCAACTCGTATTTGAGTACCACTCTTTCCACTTCATGTGAATACCATATTCCTATATATCCACCTTCTTTTTTCCCAGATCACATTTTATTTGTATTCCACACAAGGGCTTGGACTACTGAACGGTTTGATCTTAAAGTTTAAGGTATTAGATAAGGTCACGTGCATTTCATTTAAATCTTATCTTCTAAATATTTGAGCTAAGAAAGTCCACTCTCTGCTGGTGGTTGTTTTTAATGTTGAATCAAAGGAAAAGTTGTCTCAGAATGAAGGGTCTATAGTTACATCTTTACCTTAATAAAGTTGCTACTTCTTATTCTTAGACCACATCTTTTCATTAACTGGCCTGTTCTTGTGTGTTTGGCAAATGGCATTTGGACGCATAACAGTTGCAAGGAGTATGGTTTCTTCCTTATATTCATGTAGTTCTGGAGCCTTCAATACAGAGATCTTGACACATCGTAGGACTGATTTCTTATTTGTCAAGTCTAACAACAAATATGTCGGCCACAGCAACATGTCGACAATGACAACTTCAGGTGTCCTCTCTACGCGTCAACTTCCGTCCTTAATACATGCCTGAAAATCACACAAGAAAACGCGTATGATTCATATGATTCACCCCATTTCAAATCTCTTTTTTTTTCTCCAGTTAACATGCGTTTTCTACTTATTCAGACCATATACTAATGTTGATGAAAATTTCCCTCCGTACTAGACGAAGGATGTTGGAGGCTGATAGCCTAGGTAAAACTTTTTCATGTCACATTTATGATACAAATACATGCATCTCCTAACTCAGCAAAAAGCCCTTCAAACCAATCATACAAGTTGGGATAATTAGAGGCTCTAGAACAAAGGCATCCAGTGGCTCTTTCAATGAACATTTGTATCCCATTCAATATTCCTGTAGCATTTTGATCTCCAACCTTCAATTTTTGGAACACTTGGGCATCCAGATATGCTTCCATCCAAATGTGACGAAAATTGGATTTAAAGAGTTCCAATTTATCCCCTTAACCTATTTATCTACTACTATTGTACTACAATCAAATCAATTGGTTGAAATACATTCAATTCATTCAAAAGGGAATAACTCCACAGAAAGTTTAAGCAGCCCGAGGACAACAATAAGATCCAAAATAATAAAAGAGGAAATTATAACAAATGTCCTTTTGTAGGTTGAACAATTTAAAAATAGCAACTTTTAAAAATAAGTTGAAAAATAGTCATTTTGGACAAATATAATCCCAAACAATTACTTGAACACCCATTATATCCCAGTCAAATCAAAATCAAATCTATTATTTCACTAAAATCAAATCTTGCTCAAAATTTGTTCAAAGAGATTGGATTCATGGATTAATGTATGGTTGAAAGAAGAATGTAAAAACAAGAAAAACAAATGAAGTGGGTTGAGCAACTGTCATTTGAATTGTCTGGAAAAAAAAAGTTCGACAGTTACAACCGTTGGCCCGATCGTAACTTTTTTTCTATATTTTTTTTTCTTTTTCTTTTTTTTTTACACCCGACAGTTGAATGACCAAAAAAAAAAAACAACTGTTCAACTGTCTTTCGCAAAAGGGTATACATTACTTTTTGTCCCAAAAAGTTGTAATTTTTGCAAATGTTATTAAAAGTTTCCATTTTTAAAATTGAACATCTGCATTTGTCTAGATTTCTAAATTCTTCATAATAAACTCCTGACAAACACCAGAAATTATCGTTCTTCTTAAGTTTGAACCATCACATCATATACTGTTATACCCTCATACATATCATAATTGTCGTAAAAATCAATTACAAAGGCAACTAATAGAACAAAAGGCAGGTTCCACAAACAAGTATTGAAAGCTGGTTAAATCAATAGTCTGTGGATCCAAACATTTCTTAAGAAATGAAAGAATTTGCCACACAAATGCATCATCTCGACCGCACTCCACCTCCAAAAAAATTGACGACTTTTCTACTTTAAATTTGGCCACCACTTGAGTCTTCCCATGGTCATCATACCTAGGTTTAGCCCCAACTTGTGCAGAATTCCTCGTGGCCTCTAAAAACAAAGGGAGAAAGTTGAGTTTTATAATGCCATCCACCTGCGATTCTTCATTTCTAGTAGGACGTGCCGGACTCGAATCCATTCCATCCTCATTTGTGCTGATAGTTTCGTCATGGAATACCGAAATCAAAGTAAAGTTTTCTTTAACAAAGACCCAATCATTGATATTAGGACCGTTTTCATATTGAGTCATTTGAACGACAAAATTCTTGCATTTTTTCAATGATAGGCAATTCGTGCAAGATGTTGTCAACAAGTACTTGAGGATTGGAATGACTGGAAAATGGATGATTTAGTAGCTTGTCAGCCAACGGCCTTTTCAATGGATTGTCAACTAAACAGATACTTAGAAAGTTCTTGAATGACTCTAAAAATTCCTTCTTACTATTCTCAAAACCCAAGAACCTGCTCCACTCGGTAAATTTTAAGAATGATGATAGAAGAGAAATCGACGGTTTCCAGTACGCCAGTTCGAGGGTTATGATTCTGACAGACCATATGTTCACTGCCCTGGAACTGAATGGGTACTGAGTAGGTGAGTGATTGAGTTCGGTGCCAACCAATATAGGGAACACGTTAGCATAAATCTAGAATCCCGTTTGAATATAGGCTGAAATTATAATTTAAACATTGACATAAAGCTACACATACACTGATAGTTTTATATATTTAATAATAATATTGCATGGAACAATTATATACTATAAGAAAATTGACGTTTAGCTTACCTAACTTTTTCCCAATGCATATAAAATTAAATCGGTAAAGGTCACTTCTTCCAACGAGTTTGTTAGTCCCAGAAGGTCATTTTTTTGACAAACTTCCTTACATCTTGAAAAAATCCAAGCAGAGTGCATCATCTTTTCTTGACGGCCGCTAATTTCTCTACCAACTAGTTTGTTCGTTGGGAAACATACTACCGACGATAAAATTGTTTGCGGAACAAGTCATGGAAGGAATAAATATTTTGTGCAAGAAGAAAAAAAGTGCATACGAAAAATTGGCATTAACATATTGGCGAAGAATTTATTTAGTTTAAGCGATAAAGTTATGTTCGTCGAAAAAAACTGAAATAGATTGGATGATCACTTCCGACAAATTTAAAAAGTATTTAAAATGTCGACGACTTTTACAGAGCCGTTGGGAATGGGTACGTCTTGCTACAATTAATATTATCATCGATAGCAATGCTTGTTTTATTGTGACTTCTTCTAGCGAAATTTTATTGTTGTTGGAAAACAGTTTGGAGAAATGAATGATCTCTTCCGACGACTCTATAAGGTCGTTGGGAAAGGGTACTATTAGCAACCATCATATTGTTGTTGGAAAAATATTTGTTTTTAATGTGACCTCTTACAACAAATTTTTATTGTTGTCCGGAAAACAGTTTGGAGAGTTGATAATCTCTTCTAACGAATTTCCAAGATCTCGAGAAAGCATACTTATGGCGACAATTATGTTGTCGTCGGAAGAAATGATTGCTTTAATGTGACTTTTTTCAACGAATTTTTAAATTCGCCGGAATAACTTTTGGGAGGTGAATAATCTCTTCCTACCTAATTTTGAAAGTCGTTGGCAAATGGTGCTTTTGCGATGATTTAATTTTCGCCGAAAACATGTTTGCTTAATTTTAATCTCTTCTAACGAATATTTAAGTTCATCGGAAAAGAATTGTGGAGAGTTGGAATTTCTTTGGAAAAACAATGCATCATAACCTTATATATAATTATTACATAATTAATGTAATTACCTCATTCATAGAATAAATTTTAATTTTTTTCTTATTTAATTAAGATGGTAAAGTAATGAATTGTTATAAATAATTTTATAAATAATGATATAATTAGATGTTATGCTTAATTATATATTTACTATATACACATGTTTATGACGTGGTCCTTAAATATATGTTTAATTACATATAGAGTAATGTTATTCATAGTCGCTCACTATCGGTAGTAAACCTGCGTGTCATTATGCAATTGGAGTAATTATTTACTTCAATTGAGTGATGTTATTTATAGTCAGCAACTATAAATAATTACTCCAATTGAATAATATCATTTGGACTCGCTACCGGTAGTGATTGATTATGAATAAAATTATTCTAATAAGAAACGTGCATTTAAAAATGTAAATGCTAAATATTAGTAATTATTTATTTTATTTTTTGCATAGAGTATTGGTAATTATTAATTAATTAATATTTTTAAAATAACAATATACATTCAATGTTTTGACATTTAAAAATATTGTTTATCCGGTTATACATCTAATGCTAAACCTAAATATTGCTTAAAACATTTTGACATTCAAGGTTCTCGTGCAATTAAGTTGAACAATTTCAAGTATATACAGTCTAGAAATTAGTCTCAGCATAATAGGTTGATTAAGCTCCCTGTTAATAATTTTCTGAATGTCTAAATATCTATGATTAACTATGAATGTCTTGACACTCGCTGCAAAGTTTGTTAATTATTAAAATTGATATATAGACACAACATATCCAATCTCCTTCTAAGTTGTTTTTTCACTAGATCTAGAATTTACAACTCTTCTCATACAAGGAACACCCATATCTTTATTCCTTTGAGTATGAAACCAACATGCGTCAACAAGGGCGTAATTCTTATATAAAACTGCCACCCACCCCTATACAAGTATCTTCTTGTTTCTAATGAACATTTTACTCAGCTTTTTCATATTTTTAAACACTTCAATAATCAGAATCCCAAACGTGAGCTATAGCCCCACCCTTTTCAGGTACCGCGGTAGTCGTTATCGGATACTCAGAGATTCAAGTGACATTCGGGCTATGTGGGGAGAAATTACAAGTATCCCTGATGATGAAAAGTTTAACAACTTGCTTATGTCCAAAAGGTAGCAAACTGATATTAAATGAATAAAGAATATAATTTTGAACATGATGAACCTATAACAAAGTCATTTTTCCTGACCCTATAATTTAATTAAGGTTTTCATACCCATCATGCAGACCTTTCTAAATTCCACAGCATTTTTTTTATTTCTAATTTGAGGATGTGTATATATCTTCTAATTGATTAACGTGTCTATTCCACTTTATTAATGAAAATGACCAATATAAATAATTAATTGTAGGAAAATGAAATGTGACCCCAATAAAACTTTATTTTCCAGAAAGCCTACCCATATACATAATTCATATTCTTTTGTCCCACGCGGATTAATGATGTGAATGTTTTTGATGGTTAGCAAGAAAGGTCCTCTTCAACTACTGCCTAAGGTATTAACTAGTATGTAGAAAACAAAGATTAACATGTCGTAAACGCGTTGCAATAGAAGGATACGTCGGATGAAGAAACTTCAATACCAAAGTAAATAGTGTGTGAAGAGAATTCAATCGAGTTTTGGCTTAATTGCAACAGAATTGCTTATCAGATTACGGGTAAGAAAGCAATAAAGATTGAGTTCAACTTCATGGGTTGGTTTCTAGAGGTGCACAATCTTGTGTGTACGACACACTACTATGATGAGCTCGTCCATCTCCTAAGATATGAGCTCGAAGTAGTGTAAAACTGGCTATATCTTGTGATATATCGATGTAGTATAAATCTGGCTATATCTTGTGACATGAGTTCAGAGACATACACAATCATAAAGAAATATTTTTGACTATCCAAATATATAGATGAGAAGAGGAAATAAACTCTGTACAAGTTGGAAAATGATAAAATGAAGTTAATCCTAGAGTTAAATAAACACTAAAAGCATCTCCAAAATCATCTACCAAAACCATAAGATGTAGCGATCGGAAATTTTTTTGGCTTTTAACTTTCAAGAAAATAAAATTTTAACTTTCGTTGTCGCTACGAACTTCCTAATATGTTTTAAATATTTAGTCACGGTTTATTTTATTTTTCACGTGCTTGCCATATATTTGATTTGACGATTACGAAATATTAACTATCACTGAGCCTTTTTAAATTTCTTATATCAGATAAATTTTCTGAAGTTAATTCTTAGCTAATTTTAGGCCAATCGTTCAAATTGAAACCAAGCAAAAATTTGAACATTTTTTCGATCCAATTTTAATCTATTTATTCATCTAAGTTTGGATCTAATTTTAATCTATTTATTCATCTAAGTTTCGATCCAATTTTAATCTATTTATTCATCTAAGTTTCGATCCAATTATAGTCTATTTATTCCTAAGTTTCGATCTAATTTTAATTCATGTATTAGGAACGAGCCGACTTCTGTGGGTAACGGGCCGAGCCGGCTACTGGGGTCGGTAAGATTCAATCATGTTGTGTGTGATGAGCCAATGAATAACGGCAGTCTTTCTTTGACTATACAAATTCTACTGCAACACCATTGCTTCAGTTCACCATAGACTTCACTCCTTACTACATCTACATGTCAGAATTAAAATCATAAAACAAAGGGTGTATGATTCAATTGTTAACCAGTTTCAAATCTTTTTTGTAGGTTTCAATATTTCAAGCGGGATTCTCTTTTTCGATTATTGAAGATTTTGTATTTTGTAAATTTTTTGTTAAAAAGATATAGCTAGATGTCTCAAAATTATGACAATTGGGAGAGAATTGTGGAAACTGTTCTTCGGAGAGAAGAACTCCGGCAAGCTGCTTTATATTCCTCGCGGGAACCAAGTTTCAGCTCCATATCCTCTAGTTTTATAACCGAGCCAGCTACTCCAATTCATGATGATCAGAATATTCAACTTGGATCTTCTTCCAATACGGTAAGTGAAATGGATTGGGAGAGATTGCTGCCGTCTGATTATGAGGACATCATCGCCAGATCTGTGAATCCTGTGGCCTATGCAACCAAGAAAGATCTGTATTTGAGTCTTTGTGACTCTCCTATTTTACTTGATGGAGGCAAAATGGTAACATCTATCTCTGTGTGTGTTTACCATTAATTATCATCGTGGTATGTGTATAATGTTATTCAGATAGAATTATTTCAATTTATCTAATGTTCATAAATTTTTATTTGAAGTTTGTGAGAGAATATGAATTTTGGTTCAAACCGAACACTTGTCGAGCTAAAGAAAAATTTGAAATAAACCAGGTTTTAATCGATTCCTATTCTGTTCAAACCAAAATCTGCGCACTTAAACAAACGCAGTGCTCCCCCTATTATAAGGTTCATTTTGTTCAAATAAAATACGTTACAGTTTATTGACCTCGTCTAGGAACAAGATAATGTCCTTTTGGCAGCTTAGCTAAAATTTGACAGCTCTGTGCTTGTAGTATTACTAATGTACAATGACTAATGTTTGAACATTGACACATGGCAGAGCTTTCAACTTGATAAAACAACTGGGAAGAAATGTTACATGATTGGAGCAAGGGAACTCAGAATTTCTTGTGATCCAGAGGTCTTGGAATGTACATCTTTCAAATCCTCCAGGTCCTTCACCGTATATATCTTTCGCTTTTTAAATTTCATTCGGAAACTGCATTCAGATTTCGGAATAAGAGGGAACATTAATTATATAATGTGCATAATGGACTTTTATATCTTTATAGATTCTCAATGGTTGTAGAGCTTTTATTGGTAACGGTCGTTTGATATACGAGGCAGGATAGAAACACAGATGCTGTCCCCAAAGACTCGTTATGCAGCTTATCTGGTATTCAAATTTGGTAAGAATTTCGATGGGTTTGAATCAATAAAAGGGATTATCAAGTTCTTTAAACATGATAAAGATTATGAAGCTGAAGAGCGAGCTACTACCTTGCATCTTCTACCAGTAAAATCTAAAATGGGAAGATAGCAGTGAGGAGATATGATGGATGGATGGAGCTACAGTTGGGAATGTTTTATAATGATCTAGGAGACGACAGCCCAGTGGTTGTGCTGTTGAAGGAAAAAATGACTATATTAATAGTGGCCTCATTGTTGAAGGGATTGAGTTTCGACCTACTACAAATACAGAGATAGAGAGAAACAGAAGAAAAGGGATATTTTCCAACTTAAGGATTTCTGGATAACACGGAAACAATTTCAGTGTGCATCCCTGATTTGCTTTTCTTTTCCTTTTTTTGATATGCATGTGTAATGACGAGAAAAAATAGACTTGAGACTTGGGGGGTGGCCTTTCGTATTATGTATGAAATTTTCTTCTTCAGTGAGTAAGAAAAACGTGTTGTTGATAATATCGATATCTAACTAATCATTTTCCAGCGAAATCTTATGTAGATGGTATTATCAACTACTTGCAGCTTCTACAAAATCCTCCCTCAAAATAATTTGACAATGTGGCCTTAATTAAACCTAGGTTGAGCAATAAATACCCAACTCGTATTTGAGTACCACTCTTTCCACTTCATGTGAATACTGTATTGCTATATATCCACTTTCTTTTTTCCCAGATCACCTTTTATTTATATTCCACACAAGGGCTTGGACTAGCTTGATTTTAAAGTTTAAGCTATTAGATAAGGCCACATGCATGTCATTTAAATCTTATCTTCTAAATAATTTGAATATCCGTTCCCTCTTGGATTTCTCATTTACTTGACTTTTTTTTTTATGTACACATTTTATAAGATAATTTTCATGCTCAATCGAGTGAATGGGTAATTAAATAAAATTTAGAGAATCGTTTGTTTTATTTTATTTTTTAGTTTTGACCTCTCAAGATTTATAGCATGTTTGAAAACGTTGAAATTATTTTTAAGTGTTTATAAGTTTTGGGTCCTATGGAATGTCTAAATAATAAGTGTAATTGTATAGTAGGTTGTGACTTTTACGAAATATGTGGATAAAAAATATATTTGACTAATTTGACCAACTTAAATTATAATTTAAATATTGACATAAAGCTACGCATACATTGATACATCTACATATTTAATAATAGTATTGCATGAACAATTCTATATACTACAAGAAAATTGAGTTTTAGCGACGAACTTTTCCTAACGCATAGAAAATTAGGCCGGTAAATGTCCCTTCTTCCAACAAGTTTATTCGTCATTAGAGGTCACTTTATCCCGACGAATTCCTTCCATCGTCGAGAAAAATCCAAACGTAGTGCATCATCTTTTCTTGGCGGCTGCTAATTTCCGTACCGACAAGTTTGTTCGTTGGGAAACATACTTCTCATCGACGATAAAATTGTTCGTCGAACAAGTCATGGAGGTAATAAATATTTTGTGCAAGTAAAAAAAAGCATACATTTAAAAATTGGCGGTAACATATTGGCGAAGAATTTATTTAGTTTTAGTGGTAAAGTTATGTTCGTCCAAAAAAAAACGCAAATAGATTAGATGATCACATCAATAAATCACTTTTATTTACAAAACGTTTAAATACTAATTTTGAAATATACGAAGAATTATAAAACAAGAGTTTACCAAACACTTATCTCGATTGTTTGTGTAGAAGATAACAAAACTCGATCATCATTAAAGCACGCAATATTCAATTATTAAGGTTTGATATTGTTGCGCTTTTAAAAATCACTTTCAATGTGGGAAGAATAAGATAAGTGTTTGTTGATTTAAAATTGTTGTGTGTTTCAAAATCAAAGATTGAGCGCTTTTGTAAACAAAAATGATTTATTGTAATGAATATATAAAATTACTAAAATAAATATTGATTACACTAATGCTCTTTTGTATTATTATTATTATCATGAGTAGTGTAAAAATTATTTTGTTTTATAATAATATGTAATATTATCAAATATTTTTCAAGACAATACATTAGTCATAATTATTTTAGAATAAAAATAATAAACATCTATTAAATCTCAAAATTTATAAAATTACAAAATAAAAGCATAATTATATAGTGCAAAAATCTATTAAATTTAAATTTAAATTATTTATAGAGATGCATAATTATAATTAGAATATTAATAAATAGAGAGCAAAATTGGCTGACCAGCAGCCAAACCCATATAACCCAGATTTTGGGTTGGGCTAGCCCTGACCCAAACAAAACCGGGCCGGCCCATAATTTTTTTTTTTTTTTGCTTCTTAATACTATCACTCACGAATTTTGTAAATAGCCCCAATATAATTCAAATAATATTAATATAAAATGGCATAAGCTCAAATCTCCAATTTAAATTGTCTTTTTTTGAAACATTAGTCCAAAAATCTCAAGCTCCAACATAAAATTGTTTAGATTTAATTAAAATTTAGTTTAATTCAAGTTTCAATCCAAATTATGTTTGGTGTGACGAGTAAATTATTTATTTTAAATTACTTATAAGTAAACTTTTTAATTTAAGCCAAACATGCTTATATCTCAAAGCAATAAATGTGTCAAGAAATAATTTACATTTTTTAAACATGCTTATATCTATTTAGAGTAAGCATTTTTTTTATTTTTCAAAATTTTTGAGTGAAGTGATGATACTTCATGTTCAATAAAGAAGAGTTGTGTTCCATTGGTTGTATTTCCACGGAAAACTGTCCTTTGGACGAAGGATTATATTTGGAGGAGGCGTTAAACATGCTTATATCTATTTTAAAAAAATGTGTCAAAAAATAGTTGACAATTAACCAAAAAAAATTATTATTTTGAAAGAAAATTGATATTTATCTATTGACAAATACATGAGAGTCCAATTTTATAAATTAATCTCTTTAAAAATCTCAAAATATATATTGTCTAAGTTTATCTAAGATTGTATTTGATGCAATGTATTAGATTGTATAAAAAAAATTAAAAAAAAAAAAGAAAAATAAATAAAATTAAGGCGGGTTGGTCTAATGGGTTTGGTGGGCCAAGATATTTTTGGTCGAGCCGGACACAATCTTTATCTGGGTGGGCCAATTTCAAGTGTGGCCTCTTTCTCCGGTGGGTCGTTGGGTCCAACCCGACCCATTTGTCAGCTCTACTAATAAACATAGGACATAAAAAGAATTAATTTATAATAATAGATCAAGAGAAAAAGTAAAAAGCAGTAATCTAAAAAACTACTATTTTACTTCTTTTCAAAATCTGATCGTAGAAGGTACAAATTCTTTTAATTGAGTTTTGGCTTAATTGTAACAGAATTGCTTATCAGATGACTCTAGCTAGGTGCCTTGTACTTACAGCAATTGGTTAGGTCGGTAACGCGCCTTAACTTGATTGTTACTTATGTATCCTCAACCTCAAATTTGTTGCATTATAGACAAGATTTGAGTTCTTATTAGTCAGATTGGATGGTTTGCAGAATTTCGTGGAACTTATGCATTGGAATTACATCGACCAGGTCTAATCATAGATCTTGATTGGTTTCGTAGTTCTTAATTGGCAAATAAGTTTGTTGTGAACGTGCATTTACGGGTAAGAAAGCAATAAAGATTGAGTTCAACATCATGGGTTGGTTTCTAGAGGTGCACAATCTTGTGTGTACGACACACTACTATGATGAGCTCGTCCATCTCCTAAGACATGAGCTCGAATTAGTGTAAGCGGCTATATCTTGTGATCGATGTAGTATAAACCTGGCTATATCTTGTGACATGAGTTCGAGAGACATACAATCATAAAGAAATATTTTTGAATATCCAAATATATAGATGAGAAGAGGAAATAAACTTTGTACAAGTTGGAAAATGATAAAATGAGGTTAATCCTAGAGTTAAATAAACACTAAGAGCGTCTCCAAAAGACTATTTAAACATAAGAAGTAGCGATCAGAAAATTTTTTGGCTTTTAACTTTCAAGAAAATAAAATTTTAACTTTCGTTGTCTCTACGAACTTCCTAATACGTTTTAAATATTTAGTCGCGGTATTTTTTTTTTTCCACGTGCTTGCCATATATTTGATTTGACGATTACGAAATATTAACTATCATCGAGCCTTTTTAAATTTCTTATATCGAGATAAATTTTTCGAAGTTAATTCTTAGATAATTTTAGGCCAACCGTTCAAATTGAAACCAAGCAAAAATTTAAACATTTATTAGATCCAATTTTAATCTATTTATTCACCTAAGTTTCGTTCTAATTTAAATTCATTTATTAGGAACGTGCCAACTTCTGTGGGTAACGGGCGAGCCGGCTACTGGAGTCGGTAAGATTCAATCATGTTGTGTATGATGAGCCAATGAATAACGACAGATCAGTCTTTCTTTGACTATACAAATTCTACTGCAACACCATTGCTTCAGTTGACCATAGACTTCACTCCTTACTACATCTACATGTCAGAATTAAAATCATAAAACAAAGGGTGTATGATTCCATTGTTAACCCGTTTCAAATCTTTTTTGTAGGTTTCAATATTTCAAGCGGGATTCTCTTTTTCGATTATTGAAGATTTTGTATTTTGTAAATTTTTTGTTTAAAAGATATAGCTAGATGTCTCAAAATTATGACAATTGGGAGAGAGTTGTGCAAGCTGTCCTTCAGAGAGAAGAACTCCGGCAAGTTGCTTTATATTCCTCCAGGGAACCGAGTTTCAGTTCCATATCCTCTTCTTCCAATACGGTAAATGAAACGGATTGGGATAGATTGCTGCCGTCTGATTATGAGGACATCATTGCCAGATCTGTGACTCCTGTGGCCTATGCAACCAAGAAAGATCTGTATTTGAGTCTTTGTGACTCTCCTATGTTACTTGATGAAGGCAAAATGGTAACATCTATCTCTGTGTGTGTTTACCATTAATTATCATCGTGGTATGTGTATAATGTTATTCAGATAGAATTATTTCAATTTATCTAATGTTCATAAATTTTTATTTGAAGTTTGTGAGAGAATATGAATTTTGGTTCAAACCGAACACTAATCGATTTAAAAATTTTTTGACATAAACCAGGTTTTAATCGATTCCTATTCTGTCCAAACCAAAATCTGCACACTTAATCAAACGCATGCTCCCCCTATTATAAGGTTCATTTTGTTCAAATAAAATACGTTACAGTTTTTTGACCTCGTCTAGGAACAAGATAATGTCCTTTTAGCAGCTTAGCTGAAATTTGACAGCTCTGTGCTTGAAGTATTACTAATGTACAAGGACTAATGTTTGAAAATTGACACGTGGCAGAGCTTTCAACTTGATAAAACAACTGGGAAGAAATGTTACATGATTGGAGCAAGGGAACTCGAAATTTTAGGGGCTGATGATCCAATGAGCTTCAAATGGACGTCTCACAAAGACTCCAGGTCCTTCACCGTATATATCTTTTGCTTTTTAAATTTCATTCGGAAACTGCATTCAGATTTCAGAATAAGAGGGAACATTAATTATATAATGTGCATTATGGACTCGTACATCTTTGCAGATTCTCAACGATGATCGAGCTTTTACGGATATGGTGGGTTGATATACGAGGCAGGATAGAAACACAGATGCTGTCCCCAAAGACTCGTTATGCAGCTTATCTGGTATTCAAATTAGGTAAATATTTCAGGCGCTTTGAATCAGCAAAAGGGATTATCAAAGCACGTTAAATATGATGAAGATTATGAAGCTGAAAAGCGAGCTGCTACCTTGCATCTTGAACCAGTAAAATCTAAAAATGGGAAGATAGCAGTGAGGAGATCTGATGGATGGATGGAGGTACAGTTAGGAATGTTTTATAATGATCTAGGAGAAGATGGCCAAGTGGAGGCGCGGCTGATGGGGAAAAAATACCTATATTAATGGTGGCTTCATTGTTGAAGGGATTGAGTTTCGACCTACTACAAATGCGGAGAGAAACAGAAGAAAAGTGATCTTTTCGAACATGAGGATTTTGGATAACACGGAAACAATATGTGTGTGTATCCCTGATTTTCTTTTCTTTTCCTTTCTTTGATATGCATGTGTAATGACAAGAAAAAATAAACCTGAGACTTGGGGTGGACTTTCAGATATGTGTATGAAATTTTCTTCTTGATGAGTAAGAAAAACGTGTTGTTGACAATATCGATATTGTCAATCGAAGAGATATTATTCTATATTTAGAATATTCTATATTTAGTGTACAAACGTGTAATATATGGTGTATATAATCTTACCATAGATAGACTTGTAATTGCTGTAACTACTAGGGTTAGCCTCAATATTGGTCTGTAATTTTGGACACTATTTTTCTATATAATGAAAGGAATCCTCACAGAGGAACTCATTCAGCCAAAAAGAAAAATATTGACATGGTATCAGAGCCATACCTCGTCATAGCTAATCCATCAATTCTTTTGATTTAGTTTCGGATTTATTTGCTCGATTAGCATCCATTAGGTCTTTGGGTTCTTCATTGTCTTAGTTCTGAAGTTTGTTGGTTTTCTTCATTGGATCTTTCTCTTGATTTCTCGACCCATCAACTGAAATTGCTCCTAGATCAGCAGCTTCGTCATCTTCATCTCACGATTGCTGCAATTGATTCTTTGGACTTTAATTAATTACTTTTGGTCATATTTTTTTTTGTTGATTGGATTCAATTAGGCTCTACATATTTTGGGGATTTGTTTGATTATCAGCATGTCTACTGAAAATTTTTGTGTACGATTCACGAGAAAGAATTATACAGCTTGGGAATTCCAATTCAAAATGTTTTTGAAAGGAAAAGAGTTGTGGGCCACATTGACGGATCTACTCCAGCTCCTTCTGATGCTAACGAATTTACCCAGTGGGAGACAAAGGATGCTCGTATAATCTCTTGGATTTTAGGGTCTATTGAGGCCCATATGGTGAATAATTTACATTCCTTTGATACTGTTAAGAAGATGTTGGAGTATCTCAAGCGAATCTATCATCAAAAAAATGTTGCTAGGCGCTTTCAACTGGAGCTCGAGATTGCCAACTACAGTCAAGGTAATCTAACCATTAAGTAGTATTATTCTGGGTTCCTTACTTTATGGAGCGAATACTTTGGTATTGTTCATACAAAAGTACCAAAGGAAGCTCTCACCGCCCTTCAAGCCGTTCACGATGTCAGTAGGCGTGATCAATTTTTGATGAAACTCAGGCCTGAGTTTGAAGTTGCTCGTGCTGGATTGTTAAATAGAGATCCAGTTCCTTCATTGGATGTTTATCTTGGTGAGTTGTTACGTGAGGAAAAATGTTTAGCTACACATGCTGATATGGGCACTGCTAAGGTAACATCAGAGGTGGTCAATGTTGCATATGCGGCTCAGGGAAGGAATTGAGGAAAGACACAAATGCAATGATACAGTTGTAAGGAGTTCGGACATATTGCTCGCAATTGCAACAAGAAATTTTGCAATTACTGCAAGCAAAATGGACACATCATCAAAGAATGTGCAACACGTCCTGAAAATTGGAAAGTACAAGCTCTTCAAGCTAAAACTTCTACCAGTGCTCCTAGTACCTGCACTTACTCCAAAAATAGTACAACAAATGATCCTTTCCACCTTTTCTACATTCGATGTTCAAGGTAAATATGATTCTCTTTCTTCATCTTGGGTTGTTGATTCTGATGCATCGAATCACATGACCAATCGTTTTGATTCTTTGCATAATATTTGACGGTATACTGGTAACCAACATATTCAAATCGCCAATGGAAGTACTCTACCGATTACAGCTAACGGTGATACTACATCTTCTTTCAATAATATCTTTATGTCTCCTGCTCTTTCTACAAGTTTGATTTCCGTTGGTCAATTGGTGGATAATAAATGTGATGTGCATTTTTCTTGTAATGGTTGCCTTGTGCAGGATCAGGTGTCAGAGAAGGTGATCGTGAAGGGGGCTTAAAATGGGAAGATTGTTTTCATTACAGTTTACTATTCCTCGTGCTTTATCTTTAGCTTGTACTACTGTTAGCAATAAACATGAGATTTGGCATAAACAATTGGGGCATCCCAATGCTTTGATTTTATCGCACTTATTAAAAAATGGTATGTTAGACAATAAAGATCATCTTTTGTCTAACAATTTGTCCTTCGATTGTACTTCTTGTAAGCTTGGAAAAAGTAAAATCTTACATTTTCCTCCGCACATGGCGATCATCTTGATAAATGCTTTGAAATTCTTCATAGTGATGTATGGGATGTGGCGCCAATTATCTCACATAGAAACTATAAGTATTTTGTGACATTTATTGATGATTTTAGCCGTTTCACTTAGGTATACTTTCTTCACACAAAGGTTGCGGTACTTAATATCTTTCTGACTTTTGTAGCCTACATTGAGACACATTTTTCTAGCACTATCAAGGTTTTACTATGCGATAACGGATGAGAATACATGTCTAATCACTTCCAAACCTTTTTGCAACAGAAAAGCATTATCTCTCAACGGTCATGTCCTTATACCCCTCAATAGAATGGGATAGCAGAACGTAAAAATTGTCATTTGTTGGGTGTAGTTCGGACCATGCTCCTAGAATCCTCCGTTCCACCTAATTTCTGGGTTGAAGCGTTATTCATCGCTACTCATATGATTAATCGGTTGTCCTCTCCGAGTCTGGATTTTGATTCTCCTTATTATCGTCTTTATGGCACGTATCCTAAGTATGACATGTTACATACATTTTAGTGTGTTTGTTTTGTTCACCCGTCTCCTCCTGAACGCAATAAACTTACGGCTCAGTCTGCTCGGTGTGCATTCATGGGTTATAGCATTACTCAAAAAGGTTTTGTGTGCTATGATGGTGTTGCTAATCGGTTTCTTATTTCTCGAAATGTTGTTTTCTTCGAAAACCAATATTACTTTCAGCAGCATGTTGTTTCTTCTTCTTATTTGGCACAACTTATTAGCTTTGATTAAATAACTCAACCTATTGAGCGTTTCAAGCCAGGTGTTGTCTATCAAAGATGGAGGCCCTCATCATCATGGCTTCTTCCTGACCCCGACCCTGATCCAGTTCCCGATCCAGTGCCTATTCCTATGGCTCATCATCGATCGGTCTCTCCTATCCGTCTTCCTGATAGGTATGGTTATTCTACCACTTTATCAGATATAACTGTTCCTATATCTAACTCTCAAGCAGCTACACAAGCATATTGGTTGAAGGTCATGCAAGAGGAACTGCAGGCTCTTCAGGAGATTCACACAAGGGATATTGTTCCATGCCCAGATGGGGTTAAACTCATTGGCTGTAAATGGGTTTATTCTATTAAGCTACGTTCTGATGGATCACTTGAACGATATAATGCCCGATTAGTGGCATTTGGTAATCGACAGAAGTATGGCATGGACTATGGAGAGACGTTTTCCCCTGTAGCAAAGATGACGATAGTACGACTTATTTTGACTCTTCACGCTTCCAAGGGCTGGACTTTCTGAAGAGATGGATGTAAAGAACGCATTTCTTCATGGCGATCTTAAGGAGGATATTTATTTAGCTCCACCCCTGGTTTGTTTTCTACACCATCTTCTGATGTTTGTAAATTGAAGCGTTCGCTCTATGGTTTGAAACAGGCTCCACGTGCTTGGTTCGATAAGTTTCGTTCAATGCTCATTAGTTTCTCTTTTGTCCAAAGTCAATATGATTCTTCTCTATTTCTATGCAAGATTGCTAGTGGAATTGTATTGCTTCTAGTCTATGTGGATGATATTGTTATTACCGGCACCGATGCTAGACTAATTTCTCAACTTTAGAAGGATCTACAGAGTTCGTTTCATATGAAGGACTTGGGTCGATTCAAGATTTCTTAGATGGAGGTCCGCTCTACCCCAGCGGGTAATTTCTTGTACCAACATAAGTACATTTGAGAATTAATTAATTTGGTGGCCTTCAAGATGGTTGTGATGTCGATACTCCTTTGGAGGTAAATGTGAAGTACAGCATTGATGAAGGCGATTTTCTCTCGGACCCCTCTTTGTACAGATAGTTGGTGGGAAGCTTGAATTATCTGACTATTACCCGACCTGATATCTCATTTGCTATCCAACAAGTCAGTCAATTTAGGCAGGCTCCTCGACATCTTCACCTAGCAGCTGTTCGTCGTATTGTTCGCTATTTGCAGGCTACGTCTAACCGTGGGCTTTTCTTTCCCATAGACTCTCCTATTCTGCTGGTTGGTTATAGTGATGTTGATTGAGCTGGTTGACTTGATACTCGATGTTCAATCACTGGTTGGTACATGTTTATTGGTGATGCCCTTGTTTCTTGGAAAAGTAAGAAGCAAGATCGTGTGTCTAAATCCTCTCATGAATCGAATATCGCGCTATGTCATCGGCTGCTCGTAGATTGTTTGGCTTCGGGGACTTCTTGGTGAGTGGATTTCCTCAACTCGAGCTACTCCGCTCTATGCGGATAATACTAGTGCGATTCAAATTGTCGCTAACCTCAGATTTCATGAGCGTACCAAGCACATTGAGATCCATTGTCATTCCATTCGTGAAGCATATGATAGTCGCGTCATCACTCTTCCACATATCGCCTCTAATGATCGATCAGCGATATATTTACCAAGCTCTCTCTCTAGACCTCAACATCAATTCCTGTTTGACAAATTAATGCTTCTTGATCGACCAGCATCAATTTGAGGGGGGATGTCAATCGAATAGATATTATTCTATATTTAGTGTACAAACGTGTAATATATGGTATATATAATCTTACCATAGATAGAATTGTAATTGATGTAACAACTAGAGTTAGCCTCAATCTTGGCCTGTAATTTTGGACACTATTTTTCTATATAATAAAAGAATTCTCACAAAGGAACACATTCACCAAAAAGAAAAATATTGACAGATATCAAACTATTCATTCTTCAATGAAATCTTATGTAGATAGTATTATCAATCGCTTGCGGCTTCTACAAAATCCTACCTCAAAATAATTCGACAGTGTGTCCTTAATTAAACCTATGTTGAGTAATAAATACCCAACTCGTATTTGAGTACTACTCTTTCCACTTCATATGAATACCTTATACCGTATTCCTATATATCCACTTTCTTTTTTTCCAAGATCACCTTTATTTATATTCCACGCAAGGGCTTGGACTTAAAGTTTAAGCTTTTAGATAAGGCCACGTGCATATCATTTAAATATTATCTTTTAAATATTTGAGCTAAAAAGTCCACTCTCTGCTAGTGGTTGTTTTTAGTGTTGAATCAAAGGAAAAGTTGTCTCAAAATGAAGGTTTTAAAGTTGCATCTTTACCTCAATAAAGTTGCTAATTCTTAAACCACGTCTTTTCATTAAGCGGCATGTTCTTGTGTGTTTGGCCAATTGGCGGACGCATAATGATTGCATGTATGGTTTCTTCCTTATATTCAAGTGGTTCGGAGCCTTCAATACGAGAGATCTTGACACGACATTCTCTGTCTGGTTTCTTAGAAGTCCTAGGACCGATTTCTTATTTGTTTCAAGTCTAACAAAAAATATGACCACAAAGAATGCGTCGACAATGACAACTTCATGTTGGATTTTTTATCTCTATAATGGGCTACATATTGTATTACAATTATATGGGCTATCTAATTAATATGGCTATTAAGTGATTTGTTGATTAGGCCCTTGAAATATCTGAACTAAGTACAGACTTTGTAATGTGTGATGGACTTCTAATTGAACTAGGAGATAGAGAATATAATAAATAGGGTTATAGTCCCCGAGTCAATCACAACTTTTGCTCTTCTCTTCTATACCATTATAGACAAAGATTCTATTGAGCATTATTGAGGTGATTAGACTGCGGAAGATCCAATCCTCTCAATTTCAACACCAATGGAAACAAGTATTCTTCTGAATTTATAATACTCGGTAATTTTGGCATGATATATGGTTTCTTTAATTATATATATGTAATTAAAGATATACTGATTTTATTTCTAACACTTCAAACATGCGTTTTCTACTTATTCAGACCATATACTAATGTTGATGAAAATTTCCCTCCGTACTACGTCTGAAAATAACACATTAAAGCATATGTGTACTACATGTACTGGGAATGGACAACTCACTTAGAATCCACCTTTTACTATTTACTTTTATATATTTCATAATAATATTGCATGAACAATAAGGGAAAATGTTGTATAATTTGCAGGTTCTCGACCGTGGCACAACTTAGAAATGTTTGGTGGCTTGATATTTGAGGGAAGATAGATACAAGAATGCTGTCTTCCAAGACTCCTTATGCCGCCTATCTTGTATTTAAATTGGCCAAGGATTTCATGGGCCTTGGATCGGTAAATGGGAAGGATAGTTTCACTATACACCACAAAATATAAAATAATTTAGAAAATACTATCTAATTTTTTTTATTCTAAAAATCTGCTTTTACTTTTGTAACAATTGTTGTTACGTTTGTTACATTTCTTCTAAAAAATGTGTGTTACATTTGAAATTTAAAACATTCAAAAGTAATTGTAGAATTTTAATATAAAATCAACTATGCAGCAAAAGTATCACTAAATGGAATTATAAGATTTGTTAGTCATGAAAAAGATCGTAATGCCGAAAAGCGAGCTACCACTTCGAACCTTCAACAAGGTGAGGATGGAGATTGATAGATTGCAATGAGGACTGATGGTTGGATGGAGGTAGAAATCGGAAACTCTTATAAAGATCAAGGAGATTATGGTGTGTTGGACGCGTGGTTGTTGGAGACTATAGGCTATGTAAAGTCTGGCCTCATTATAGTAGGCATTACGCTTCGACCTACTACACATGCTAATATTGTGTTATTTACGAAGAAAAATGCGAGAAATCAAAGAATATGGATCTTTTCAAACTTTCAGATTTCAGCAAGGAAAGAAAATCTCTCTCCTCGACTTGTTCAATTCGCTATAGATATCATACACAAGTATTAAAAGGAAAAAAAACTAAAACATTATCTTCTGTCTAATTCTGTTCAATCCTATGTCCAAACATTGTCAATCAACACATAGGGCAGTAAATATATACTAGTGGTACGAAAGTTAAATGCAATTGAGCGATCATGTGTATACACGCACTTATTCAATATAAAAGAGTGACGAGCTCAATCTGATAACTTATTTGATAATAATAGAAAAACAAAACATCTTTGTGCCTGCATTATTAAGAGCATCAGATTACAGATGCAAAGCCTAAGCTATCAGATACACAGTTACATAACACTCGTCAGAATCCGAGCTTTTTCTCCTCTTGGTATGTACTACATGTCCAGTTTGATTAAACCACTGGTAATGAATCAAACAGGATACAGAGTGGTAAGAAGTTTACAATCACAAAAATATAGATTGAATTTCCCAATTTAAAAGGGAAGAAAGGGCAGATCCACGATAAATTTATCTGATCGGACAGTAGCCACGACCTCCTAGCAGTTCAATAACAAAATAAACAACTTCCATGAAAAACTAGTCGAGTTTGACATTAGAATAGAGAAGTGTGACTATTTAATAATGGAAAGCCAAAAACAATAAAAGAAACTCTGAGACAAGTACTGCTTGTATACTAGTGTGCATACTGTATACTAATATCATTGAGTCCAGCAATGCCATATAGATAAAAATGCATAAAAAGAAAATGCATCGGCTCTACACAAGATTATTCGAGGACTCATCACATAACAAATAAAGGTTAAAAGTCGAAAAATGGAAGTACAGAGACTTGAAACGTGTTTATGTGGAGATGCAGGTTGACTAACTCCAAATCCAACCTGATTCACTTTTCAATCCAAAGAACAGGGTACAAGTCCACTTGCATAAAGGTATAAAGTTTTGGTCCGTTCAACAGAAAATTGAAACGAGAAGCAAGCTAATTCAACCTAAGGCAGTTTATGGTGGTAGAAATTTTTATTTGTCAACCAAAAGAATATTTAAGTAATGCCTTTGATATTTCATCTTTAACGTCTGAACCATCACACCATATCCTGAAACATATGTTGACAGATAACACATAGCAGTTTATGCAATTGAATTATACCCTCATACAGATCATATTTGTCATAAAAATCAATTACAAATGTAACTAATAGAACAAAAGGCAGATTCCACGAACAAATATTGAAAGCTGGTTAAATCAATAGTCTGTGGATCCAAACATTTCTTAAGAAACGAAAGAATCACTACAAGAAAAAGACCCTTTTGCAACGGGCAGAGTACGTTGCTAAAGGGATTTAGCAACGTTCACCTGTACGTTGCGGTCTTTGATGTTGCCGAAAAGTCTCTGTCTACGGCAACAGGCATTGCCCGTTGCCAAAGAAAATAAGTGCGTTGCCATTAACTTTTTAGCAACGTACATAACACTTTTAACAACGATCAATACACGTTGTCTTTATTAATCTTTTAGCAACGTTCATCGGTCGTTGTCATTTATATTTAGCAACGTTCACTGCTGGCGTTGTCATTTATCTTTAGCAACGTTCACTGCGCGTTGTCATTTATCTTTAGCAACGTTCACATGCGCGTTGTCATTTATTTTTAGCAACGTTCTCTTGTGCTTTGTCATTTAGTTTTAGCAACATGTACATGCATGTTGTCTTTACCTTTGACAACATATTTAACAACGTTAAATCTGCACGTTTGTCGTTACCTTTATTGATTTCTTTTGCATGTTTTATTTTTTTTTTATCTATTATTTTGAAACATAATTTATAGATGTATCACGTCAAACCGTACATATGGTCCCTTACTTGAAACGGAAAATAAATCACATTATAATTAAAAACTAAAAGAAACTTCATCAGTCGATACCATAAGCAATGGAATTGGCAAACTAGAAAAAGAGGGGAAAATTACATGTCCAAAAAGTTGCAATTACTACAAGAGAGAATTAGGGCAATGGGTCTTGATCAGTTGTGGCAAGTGAAGGCGAGAGGGAATTGCGAGATTCATCGTAGTCTTAATATTGTGAGGGTGACATGGAAGAAATATTCAAACAGGCAAAGGAAGAACAGGAAAAAGCCGATCAAGCGTTTGAAGAGCAGCAGCAAGCAGGAGCTCTGGATTCCTTGAAGTTGGGTGTAAACTCTCCTTTGGTCGTCTCTGAAGATGTCACACAATCAAATACATCAACTTAATATGGAAAATAAAAGGCCACATAGTAATGCTCCATTTTGTGATCCATGAAAATGAACCCTCAAACTGAGCTCTAGAAAAAGTAACAGTGGATTATATTCAATTGAATAATACTTGAAACATCCAGAAATATGGAAAGCCATATATCATTTAGGAACCGAAAACAAAATTGTCCCAATGGAACCTGAAGAGGAAAAATACAGTTGCCGATGAGACACTCACAAGACTCAAAAGATTTGGCATTCATTACCTGAGCCAATCTCCCAGTGCAAAGGCTGACATTTCTCTTAATTGTGCATCTGGTGATTGAAGCATCTCGATTAGTGGCCGCACAGCACCTCTTTGGACAATGTGCACCTGAAAAAGCATCATCCAGAAATTGTAAGAGGGATTAGAAGTTGCGAGTATAAGTTCAACCCCAACTGAAATGTTAAATGGCTGAAATATTATCGACAACCTTACAGTCTGAATCGGTAGCAGCAAATTGCCCAAGCAGCAAAGCAGCTTCTCTTTGGCTCTCCGAACAACAGGAACTGTTATCCAAATTAGGGACAGACATTATCCAATTAGGGAATGAAAAAGAAGCATCTTCAATGAATCAAAATTGAGATAAAGAAATTTAGATGACTTCTTGAGAAAATTGAGTAATTCATGACACAAAAAAAAAAAAAGGACAGCTAAAGTACTTTCATTTATTTATTCATAAGGCAATCTTCATTCAGATGCGGTTACCGAAGAGCAAAATTGGAAACTGTGCTTTTGATATCAACATGAACATAAAATGCAAAAAGATGGGTGTGGGAAAAGAATGATAAAATATCGACAAAATTCTGATGACTCCTGAAAATCAACCTAACCATCAAAAAGAGTAAAAAATCAATCTCCATAAACCCAAACTCCAACTCACATTCATCACCGCTATCGAGTTCCATTTTCCAAAGGGACGAGCAAAGTTTAATATAATCAATGGGAAATTTGTAAGGTTAAGAAGAAGATTTTGAACTACTCACTATATAACAAGACGATACCAAGAAGACCCACTGATTGTGAATAGTGAATACTCGAAGATCAGAGAGAGAACTTGCAGAAAAAGAAAGGGGATAAAGAATTGGTCAAGTAAATTAATATGGAGAAGGAAATTACAATGAAATAAAGACAAGGAGAGGAAGGACAAGGGAGAATGGATGTATGTACATGATTTAGTTTGGCGGCCGATTTCTAGGTGACAGCAGCAGTGCAAGGAGGACTTGCTGGATTTAGGGATGACAGGATTAGAAAATATGAATGGTGTGCCACCTTTTGTTTGTCAGAGTTAAAAGAAATAAAATATGGTACCACAGAAGTTTTAACTTTGAAAGGGAGAGAAATGGTAGCCGCTGACAAAAAGCTCAGCACGTTCCTTCCTTTTTTATATTTTGCACCATGTTTAGCAACTTGACAAAGCCAGTGACTTTCAGTTTTGGATTTGTTGACTTATTTAACAATGCACGTGGCATGATATCAGAGCAGAGGTAGCTTGGGGAAGATTTGTATGGAAAGTTGCTAACATCCAAGAAAAGAAGTAATACAAAACCATTAGAAACAATATATTCAAAAGTACCTAAGTAACCCAATGACAGGTTGTAAAGCTCCCGCGGCGAGGACTTCTTTCTTAATGTTCGGGGATGAGTGGACCAGATTCCCAATAACACCAACCTGACACTTGGCATATTAGAAGTCTAATGATAGACGCAATTTGACATACAAATTCAAATAAATACCAAATATGCCAATATAGTACAAATAAAGATTGTGGCCAACCGCTTCGTAATGTATGGCAGCATCTTCAGACCTCAGCATTAGTATAAGAGTAGGTAGAGCATTGCAATCCACAATCTGCAATTAGTAACCAAAATTAAAACAGTAAAAGAGGAGATACCATGGAATGAAATTCTGTAATTTTGTAAAATAAAAGAACCTGATTCTTGTTCTCATCATTTTTAAAGGCAAGAGTTCGCAAAGCTCCTGCCGCTGCTCTCTGCACCTTTGCATCAAGGAACTCAAGCAGTTCAACAAGAGGTGGGATACCACCCTCGATCCTGAATCATAATCTAAGTGTTAAAATGTAGGCATAGATTTCACGTGCAACACTAGCACAGAGAAAACCAACCTAACACGAGTTTTAATGCTGCTATTCTCATGAACAAGATTAGTTATTGCATCAGCTGCTCTCCTGATGACACCATTTACTGCCCTGGAGTTCTGACTATCCCTGTGCCTCTTTAACAGATCCACAAGATGAGGTAGAGCTCCAGCATCAAAAATGAGTTGTTGATGCTCTGGCTGTAAAATAGACAAGAAGCAGAGAAATTTCATACAGCCGACAGTGAACAAAAAATTTGATTCACGTGAATAAAGTAACAGTTACAAGCCCCTTTTCTAGAAGCATATGTAATCGCAAACCTTTGGGAAGCATAAGTGATCAGAAGAACACTATCCAGATAAATACAAAAGTATCTGTTGCTTTCTGCAACTTGTTTAAAGTTTTATAAGACTTCCACATTTTATTTCCATATACACACACCAATTTGCCTATGTGGCCTTGTTCAGTTCTCCAAAACTAAGAGCAAGTTGTATTGACGAAGTTAACTTGTTCCTCGTGTCAAGAAACAGAGTGATATGTATAAGAGCACTATCTCAAATAAAAATTATTAACAAGGGGAAATGAACGACTTGGCTAAGAATGGAAATAAGAAAATGAACATAGGTAGTTAACCTATATGGATTCAAATCTTCATCATCATCTTCAGCAGAATCATAATTTGCATGATCTTGAGCGAGCTTCTTGGAGTAACCCTCATCCCAGTACAACCTCTCCCAGTTCTCTCTCAACTCATTATATAGCTCCATGTATCTTTTGCACCAAGGTTCATGCTCCTTTCAATTACAAAAGGAAGATCAGTTTAGAAACAACCAAATGAATTTCCCATGCGAACCAACTCCATGCATTCAATAAATCAAATAGAAATCCAAATAACAGAAGGAAATGTCAGAAGAACCTAAATCTTTTTTCTTTTATATTTTAATTATGAGAAACTTATTTGTTCCGAGTTCAACTATCTAAAAATTAATTTGATTTGAGGCCAGTGACAGCTTGTTGCAATATAACTGTATCCAAGTGATAATAGCACGTAAATCTGCATAGATTCATGGAAATTAGACATCCTGAACAAAATTTGGCAAAATTTTAATAACTAAGCAAGTGTGCAATTAGCAATTCCTACTAATTGATAACTAAAGGTAATCTAAATCTATCCACAACATCAAGACTTCCATGATATATTTAACAATAAAATACAGGAACAACTCCAATCAAATTACGATTTCATAAAAGTTCGCCCATTTTTACTCTTCCCCAGTAATTTATTTAGAAGAAACAACAATTAGAAGCACCAAAATTCAATAGCTCTAATTTCTCACGTACCCAGCTTCTAAATTTGCACTGCCCCCGTTCCCTACTATGAAATTAAACTAAAATCCCTTCACACAGTTACTTGTAATTATACACAGGCATAGAAATTCCTGTGTACATCAACAAAAGAGATTAAAAAGGTGCATATTCTGTTTAACCAAAAGAATGAGAAATTACGGATTCTTTCAGAACGAGGCGCGTGCGACGCATGAACTGTTCGAGGAGCTGCTTGCGTCGCTTGTTGGGAATATTTTCTCTGGGAATCACGAACCGTTCACACAGGCGGCACGTTCTCTTCCGATCTCGTGCATTTTGCCGTCCACCACCCACCAATCCGAATTATCATCGGTCTTTTTCAGCATAGCCGAGGAGGATAAAACCATCTTTTCTTTGAACAACTAAAGTGCGTACTCATTTTTTCTAAAAAAGAAGGCGCGGGGGTGGTGAGAGCCATAAATTCTCAATACATCTACTTTTCATTCAAATCACAGGAAAATGTGTTTTCCCAAAACACAACTCACCATTTGGACACAAATATACAAAAAGGCCGAATTGAAAGTACATTTCCATTCTAGGGCTCGCGGAGTTCAAAAGCGGTTCGAGAATCTCCGAGAAAGTCGTCGTCGGCGACGGCGTCAATAGTCGCGACGGACCATCGTCTCTTCCGGTGAGCGTTGGGTGGTCGAAGATCTTGAAGGAAGATCTTGAAGAAATACAAAAGAAATACAATTTGGGAAAAAGCGGGTTCAAGATTGATTAATGTTTACCCTTTTTTTGTTTTTCCATCTTTTGTATTTTTAGTTTTTGGTGGTAGGAAATTTGTTAATTGGGCTCATATTTGAGCTTTAGATTTTAGAACGTGCAAAGAACGTTGCCAAATTTATTTTTTAATAAAAGTTTTAGCAACGTGCCTTTGACCGTTGCAAAAATGTTGTGGTATATATTTTAACAACGGTCAGTGAACGTTGCTAAAAACTATGTTATATGACAACGGTCAATGTCCGTTGTTGAATAAGAAAAGATATTATTATTTTGGCAGCGGTCACCGACCGTTTAAAATGTTATATTAACAACGTTCATTTCAATTTGTTGCCAAATGCCAATTAAATTAACCAATTGCAACATACATTTAATGATATGCTGTCCGTAGACCCGTTTTAGCAACAAGCTTTTAATGAATGTTGTCGTTGAGATGTTGCAAAAGGCACTTTTTGTTGTAGTGAATTTGCCACACAAATGCATCATTTCGACCAGCTGTCAACGCCACCTCCAAAAATTGACCGGTTTTCTACATAAAATTTGGCCACCACTTGAGTCTTCGCATGGTCATCATACCTAGGTTCAGCCCCAACTTGTAAAGAATTCCTAGTGGCCTCTAAAAACAAAGGGAGAAAGTTGAGTTTTACAATGCCATCCACTTGCGATTCTTCATTTCTAGTAGGACGTGCCAGACTCGAATCCATTCCACCCTCATTTGTGCTAATAGTTTCGTCATGGAATACCGGAATCAAATTAAAGTTTTCTATAACAAAGACCCAACCACTGATATTAAGACCATTTTCATATTCAGGCATTTGAACGTTAAAATTCTTGTGTCTTTTTTCAATGATAGGTAATTCGTGCAAGATGTTGTCAACAAGTACTTGAGGATTGGAATGGTTGAAAAATGGGTGAT
Source organism: Forsythia suspensa (assembly GCA_023638005.1). Taxonomy (NCBI): domain Eukaryota; kingdom Viridiplantae; phylum Streptophyta; class Magnoliopsida; order Lamiales; family Oleaceae; genus Forsythia; species Forsythia suspensa. The sequence continues at coordinate 54,059,438 of CM042675.1, forward strand.
TTATTAGCTTGTCAGCCGACGACCTCTTCAATGGATCGTCAACCAAACAGATACTTAGAAAGTTCTTCAATGACTGAAAATTCCTTCTTACTATTCTCAAAACCCAAGAACCTGCTCCGCATGGTAAATTTTAAGAATGACGATAGAAGAGAAATCGAAGGTTTCTGTACACCAGTTCGAGGCTGTGATTCCAACAGACCGTATGTTCACTGCCCTCGAACTGAAAGGGTATTGAGTAGGTGAGTGATTGAGTTCTGGTGCCAACCAATATGGGGAACACGTTGGCATAAATCCAGAATTTCGTTTCAAAACAGAGGCTGAAATCCCAAAATCAGACAATTTTACATTTCCCAAATAATCAATGAAGATGTTACTTGGCTTTATGCCTCTGTGACCATGCTCTTTTTATGAAGAAAAGACAGAGCATTTAAGACTTTCTGCAGCACAGCAGCAATGCAAAGCTCCGATATTCCACAAGAAGAAGCAGATTGAGAGAGAAAAAAATGAAGAGATTTATGATGCAATCGAAGAGATGTAGAGAAAAAAAAAATAAAGAGATTTATGATGCAATTAGTGAAAGGGTAATAAGTTGAATATTCGTTCCCTCTTGGATTTCTCATTTACATGACTTTTTTTATATACACATTTTATAAGATAATTTTCATGCTCAATGAGTGAATGGGTAATTAAATAAAAAGTTAGAGAATCGTTTGTTTTTATTTTATTTTTTTGTTTTGACCTCTCAAGATTTATAACATGTTTGAAAATATTGAAATTATTTTTTAAGTGTTTATAAGTTATGGGTCATATGGAATATATGATTAATAGGGCCTTGATGGGCATTGTTATAATGCTCCCACCGGAACAAGTGTCTCGTACTCATTGGATGAGTGTAAAGTTCAGGACACTTGTCCCGGTTGGCATTATATATAGATCAAAATCGATGAATAATAAGTGTGTAGTAAGTTGTGACTCTTACGAAATATGTGAATAAAAAATATGTTTGACCAATTTGATAAGCTTAAATTATAATTTAAACAGCGACATAATGTTACGCATACATTGACTTTACACTCATCCATTGAGTACGGGACACTTGTCCCGGTTGGCATTATAACAATGCTCACCGGGGGCATTAGATCAAAACCGATGAATAATAAGTGTGTAGTAAGTTGTGACTCTTACGAAATATGTGGATAAAAAATATGTTTGACCAATTTGACAAGCTTAAATTATAATTTAAATAGTGACATAATGTTACGCATACATTGATACATTGGCGGTAACATATTGGTCAAGAATTTATTTAGTTTTAGCAATAAAGTTATGTTCGTCAAAAAAATCTCAAATATATTGGATGATCACTTCTGACAAATTTAAAAAGTATTTAAAATGTCAAGAAAAAGTTTGGAAAGTTGAATGATTTTTTCGACGACTTTACACAGTCGTTGGGAAAGGGTACATCTTGCTAGAATTAATATTATCATTGGTAACAAGGCTTGATTTATTGCGAATTTATCTAGCAAAATTTTATTGTTGTCGGAAAACAATTTGGAGAAAAATGAATGATCTCTTGCGACGACTTTCTAAGGTCGTTGGGAAATGGTACTATCTACAATCATTATGTTGGAAGAAATGTTTGTTTTAATATGACTTCTTCCAACGAATTTTTATTGTCGTCCGAAAAACAGTTTGGAGAGTTGATAATCTCTTCTAACGAATTTCTAAGATCGTCAAGAAAGCGTACTTATGGCAACAATTATGATGTCATTGGAAGAAATGTTTGCTTTAATGAGATTTTTTTCGACGAATTTTTAAATTCATCGGAATAATATTTTGGAGAGGTGAATAGCTCTTCCGACGAATTTTGGAAGTTGTTGTCAAATGGTGCTTTTTACGATGATTATATTTTCGTCAGAAAACATATTTGCTTAATTTTAATCTCTTCTGGCGAATATTTAAGTTCGTCAAAAAAGAATTGTGGAAGGTTGGAATTTCTTTGGAATAGCAATGCATCATAACCTTATATTTAATTATTACATAATTAATTTCAATGTAATTACCTCATTTCATAGAATTAAATTTTAATTTTTTTTTCTTATTTAATTAAGATGGTAAAGTAATGAATTATTATAATACTTTTATAAGTAATAATATAATTAGATGTTTTGCTTAATTATATATTTAAACTATATACACATGTTTGTGTCGTGCTCCTTAAATATATGTTTAATTACATATAGAATAATATTATGCATAGTCGCTCTCTATAGATAGTGAGCCTATGTGGCATTATTCAATTAGAATAATTATTTATTTCAAATTATCAATGTTATTTATAGTCAATGAATAATTACTCTAATTGAATAATATGACGTAGGTTCATTACATGTAGTGAACGAATATAAATAGCATTACTCTTGTAAGAAACGTGTATAAATAGTAGTAATTATTTATTTTATTTTTTGCATATAGTACTAGTAATTAATTAATATTTTTTAAATAACGACATACATTCAATGTTTTGAAATTTAAAAATATTGTTTATTATGTTATACATCTACTGCTAAACTTAAATATTGCTTAAAACGTTTTGACATTCAAAGTTCTGCGTGCAATTAAGTTGAACAATTTCAATATCATATATAGTCTAGAAATTAGTCTCGGTAGTAATAGGTTGATTAAGCTCTCTGTTAATATTTTTATTAATGTCTAAATATCATGATAAATAGTAACTATGATTGTCATTTAATCGCAAATTTTGTTAATTATTAAAATTGATAGACACAACATATTCAATCTCCTTTCTAAGTTTTTTTTTTTTTTTTCTCTAGATCTAGAATTAGAGGTGGCATAACCCGAATTTTGGATTGGGCTGGCTCGCAAAAAAAAAAAAAATTGCTCATTAACACCAATAAATCATATTGTGAATAGCTCCAATACATAATCCAAATAATATCAATTTAAAATGGTATAAGTCCAAGTCTCCAACTTAAATTGTCTTTTTTTTTTTGAAACATTAGTCCAAGAATCCCAAACTCCAACATAAAATTGTTTAGATTTAATTAATATTTAGTTTAATTCAAATTTCAATCCAAATTATGTTTGGTGTGACAAGTAAATTATTTATTTTAAATTTACTTATAAGTAAACTTTTTAATTTAAAGCAAGCATGCTTATATCTCAAAACAATAAGACTGGCATGTTTTTACTATTTATATGTTTTTTTTTAAAGGTGTTAAAAAATAGTTTACAATTTAACCAAAAAAATTATTATTATTTTAATGTAAAATTGATATTTATCTATTGACTAATACATGATAATTCCAATTTTATAAATTAATCTCTTTAAAAATCTCAAAATATATATCACTAAGTTTTATCTAAGATTGTATTTGATCTGATGTATTAGATTGTATAAAAATTTATTTAAAAAAATTAAGATTGGATTGGTTCGATGGGCTATCTTTCTTTTTAGGATGGTAAGATATTTTTGACCCACATGGCCCGGGTTGGGTCAATCCGTCTGATTTCAAGTGTTGGTCAAATTTCTGGTATTTTGGATTGGTCCAACTCAACTCATTTGTCAACTCTATCTAAAATTTACAACTCTTCTCATACTGGAACACCATATCTTTATTCCCTCTGTGTATGAAACCAACATGTCAACAGGGGCGAATTCTTATATAAAATAGCCACCCACCCCTATATAGGTATCTTCTTGTTTCTAACGAACATTTTTACTAAGCTTTTTTCATATTTTTAAACACTTCAATAGTCGGAATCCTAAACGTGAGTTATAGCCCCACCCTTTTCAGGTACCTTAGTAGTCATTATCGGATACTCAGAGCTTCAAGTGACATTCAGGCTATATGGGGAGAAATTACAAGTATCCCTTGATGATGAAAAGTTTAACAACTTGCTTATGTCCAAAAGGTGGCAAACTGATAATAAATGTATAAAGAAAACTAGAAAAAACGATATATCGAATTGGCAATAAGCACATATTCAATTCCACAAAGGGCCAATATATAACTGGGTAATTTGTAATTTTGGTCCCCAACCTTTCAAATCTGTAACTAATCTACTCACAACCAATTTTTTTAGTACCTAGCATCCCAACCTTTCAATTTATTGCAAATCACGTTCTCATTGACATATTTTGACAAATTTACCCCCCTCTCTGAATAAACAAAAATAGAAAAAAGTTAGAAACAACAACAAAATAAAAGAAAATTGTAAATAAAATCTTATAATTTTTAAAAAATACAAAATAACTTCATCTTCCCCAAAACCTACCCCAATGCTGGACACCAATCTGAAAATCAACAATCTGATCATGAAAGCCAATTGTTGATTTTGCCAATTGTTGATTTTCAGATTGGTGTACAGCATTGGGGTAGGTTTTTGAAGAAGATGAAGTTATTTGGTATTTTTTAAAAGTTATGGGACCTTATTTACAATTTTCTTTTATTTTTTTGTTGTTTTGAGCTTTTTTCTATTTTTATTTATTTAAAGATGAGGGCAAATCTGTCAATAAAAAAATTGGTTAGGGGTAGATTAGTTACAGATTTAAAAGGTTGAGGACCAAAATTAAAAATTACCCTATATAATATCCAAATAATATAATTTTGAAGATGGTGAACCTATAACAAAGTCAATTTCCTGACCCTATATTTTAATTGAGGTTTTCATACACATCACATCATGCATACCTTTCTAAATTCCACAACATTTTTTTTTAATTTCTAATTCGAGGACTTGTATTTATCTTCTAATTGATTAACGTGTCTATTCCACTTTATTAATCAAAAATGGCCAATATAAACAATTAACTGTATGAAAATGAATATATGATATACAATCTTATAAAACCTACCCATATAAACAATCTTATTTTCTTCAGAAAACCTACCCATATACATAATTCATTTTCTTTACATAATTCATTTTCTTTCGACCCATGCGAATTAATGATGTGAACGTTTTTTATGGGTAACAAGAAGAGATCCTCTTCAACTACAGCCTAAGGTATTTTATGGTACCCAACTTTTGATTATCAAACAATCAAAAGTTGTTTTAGGCGTTTAGTAAATTTTTAAAAAGTAGTTATAAAATATATGTATCATCTGACAGCAGATTTTAAGAAGCAGCAAAATGTTAGCTTTTCAGATAATAAGATTGGCTCAATGTCATAAAATTATATACGTTATTTTGTTATTTATTTAACTTAATTTTTATTCAAGTTTTTCACATCACATAACAATTACATATACCTAAAAGCATAATAATTTTACATTTTTCTTTGATGAAAAATTTAATTGACATTGTATTATAGTAATATATTTAATATACTAAATTAAAAATTATTTAATAAACATATCGGTCATATTTGCACATTTTGTAAATGTTAGAAATCCAATTGCAATTTTCTTTAATTAAGATTAAAGGTCTTTTTGTCTTTTTCATCAAATAAAGACAAATTGTGCAATAAAATACATAGGTTAGGGACTGTTGTGTCAAAAAACAAAGGTTAGAGACCATTTACACCAATTTCCCTTTATAATATTAAGTGACTGCATTCATCCTTTGACGTCAAAAACTATAGCAACACTTGACAACTACAACTTCAACCTTATTCTCAATGCATTCACTCTCAATCATCAACCCGTTTCAAATACTTTTTGTAGATCCCCGTGTTAAAGTTTCAATAATTCAGGTGATATTCTCTTATTTGATTGTTCGAGATTAATTCTTATTTTGAGAGATTTTTGTTGAAAGGGATAAAGCAAGATGTCTATAAACTATGACAATTGGGAAAGACTTGTACAAGTTGTGCTTCGGAGAGAACAATTCCGACAACTTGCTTTAGATGACTCCAGCTAACCAAGTTTCAGCTCCATATCTTCTAGTTTTATACCCGAGCAGGGTACTCCAGTTCACAATGCTCAGAGTACTCAACTTGGATCTTCTTCCAATACAGTAAGAGAAACCGATTGGTGGAGACTGCTGCCATCTGATTATTGGAACATCATATTCGGATCTGTGAATTCTGCGTTGTATGAAAACGCAACAATTAAAGAGCTGTATTTGAGCCTTTGTGACTCTCCTATATTACTTGATGGAGGCAAAATGGTAACATCTATCTCTCTCTGTCTGTCTGTCTGTGTGTGTGTTTATTCTTTACTTGCAAATTTATTTTTCTGTTAGTTCTGTGACTTTCTTTCCAAACTGAAATTTCTTCGCATTGAACAACCCAGTGCTCCCTCCCAGGGATAGATACAAGGGGGGCTCCCCCGGCCCAAAATATGTTTTAGCTCCCATCTGGATCCGTTCGCTGCTCCCGCGCCCCCCTCTAGTAATGTTCGTTTGTTCATATACTAGACATCACTGTTTATTAACCTGATCTGGAAGGAAGATAAATTCCTTTAGGCAGCTTAGCTAAAATTTAACGGCTCTATGCTTCCAATATCGCTAATACGAGGACTAATTATTTTCAATTTGACACAAGCAGAGCTTTCATATTGACAAAACAACTGGGAAGAAATGTTATATGATTGGAGCAAGGGAACTCATCATTCTAATGAAAGGTATTCCACTCTCATGGGATTGGACATCTCACACTGACTCCAGGTCCTTCACCATACTCATTTTAGTTTGATTTCATTTGGAGATAACGTGGACAATGATTAAGGGAAAATTATATATATCATGTGCAGATTACATAGCGGTGGCAGAGTTCAAAGACAGTCGGCGACTTGATATTCGAGGCATGATAGATACAAAATGCTGTCCACGAAGACTCGTTCACGCAGCTTATCTGGTATTTAAATTTGGCGAGGATTTCAGGGTATTGGATCAGCGAAAGGATTATCAAGTTTGTCAAATATGATAAAGATGGTGATGCCAAAAAGCGAGCTGCTACTTTGCACCTACAACCAGTGAAACCTAAAAACGGAAAGATTGCAACAAGGAGATCCGATGGATGGATGGAGGTACAGTTGGGAATGTTTTATAATGATCAAGGAGAAGATGGCCCAGTGGAAGCGGTTGTTGGAAAATAATGACTATATTAAGAGTGGCCTCATTGTTGAAGGGATTGAGTTTCGACCTACTACCACAAATGCTAAGATTGGGTTTGTTTCAAAGAAATACGTGAGAACCCGAAGAAATTGGGAGAGACTTGTACAAATTGTGCTTCGGAGAGAACAATTCCGCAACTTGCTTTAGATGACTCCAGCGAACCAAGTTTCAGCTCCATATCTTCTAGTTTTATACCCGAGCAGGGTACTCCAGTTCACAATGCTCAGAGTACTCAACTTGGATCTTCTTCCAATACAGTAAGAGAAACCGATTGGGGAGACTGCTGCTATCTGATTATTGGAACATCATATTCGGATCTGTGAATTCTCGTTGTGTGAAAACGCAACAATTAAAGAGCTGTATTTGAGCCTTTGTGACTCTCCTATATTACTTGATGGAGGCAAAATGGTAACATCTATCTCTCTCTGTCTGTGTGTGTGTGTGTGTGTTTATTCTTTACTTGCAAATTTATTTTTCTGTTAGTTCTGTGACTTTCTTTCCAAACTGAAATTTCTTCGCATTGAACAACCCAGTGCTCCCTCCCAGGGATAGATACAAGGGGGGCTCCCCCGGCCCAAAATATGTTTTAGCTCCCATCTGGATCCGTTCGCTGCTCCCAGGCCCCCCTCTAGTAATGTTCTTGGTTCATATACAAGACATCACTGTTTATTAACCTGATCTGGAAGGAAGATAAATTCCTTTAGGCAGCTTAGCTAAAATTTAACGGCTCTATGCTTCTAATATCGCTAATACGAGGACTAATTATTTTCAATTTGACACAAGCAGAGCTTTCATATTGACAAAACAACTGGGAAGAAATGTTATATGATTGGAGCAAGGGAACTCATCATTCTAATGGAAGGTATTCCACTCTCATGGGATTGGACATCTCACACTGACTCCAGGTCCTTCACCATACCCTTTTTTTAGTTTGATTTCATTTGGCAACAACGTGGACAATGATTAAGGGGAAAATTATAAATATTATGTGCAGATTCGCAACGGTGGCAGAGTTCAAAGACAGTCGGCGACTTGACATTCGAGGCAGGATAGATACAAAAATGCTGTCCACGAAGACTCGTTACGCAGCTTATCTGGTATTTAAATTTGGCGAGGATTTCAGGGGTATTGGATCAGCGAAAGGGATTATCAAGTTTGTCAAATATGATAAAGATGGTGATGCCAAAAAGCGAGCTGCTACTTTGCACCTACAACCAGTGAAACCTAAAAACGGAAAGATTGCAACAAGGAGATCCGATGGATGGATGGAGGTACAGTTGGGAATGTTTTATAATGATCAAGGAGAAGATGGCCCAGTGGAAGCGCGGTTGTTGGAAAATAATGACTATATTAAGAGTGGCCTCATTGTTGAAGGGATTGAGTTTCGACCTACTACCACAAATGCTAAGATTGGGTTTGTTTCAAAGAAATACGTGAGAACCCGAAGAAATTGGGAGAGACTTGCACAAATTGTGCTTCGGAGAGAACAATTCCGGCAACTTGCTTTAGATGACTCCAGCGAACCAAGTTTCAGCTCCATATCTTCTAGTTTTATACCCGAGCAGGGTACTCCAGTTCACAATGCTCAGAGTACTCAACTTGGATCTTCTTCCAATACAGTAAGAGAAACCGATTGGGGGAGACTGCTGCTATCTGATTATTGGAACATCATATTCGGATCTGTGAATTCTGCGTTGTATGAAAACGCAACAATTAAAGAGCTGTATTTGAGCCTCTGTGACTCTCCTATATTACTTGATGGAGGCAAAATGGTAACATCTATCTCTCTCTGTCTCTGTGTGTGTGTGTGTGTTTATTCTTTACTTGCAAATTTATTTTTCTGTTAGTTCTGTGACTTTCTTTCCAAACTGAAATTTCTTCGCATTGAACAACCCAGTGCTCCCTCCCAGGGATAGATACAAGGGGGGCTCCCCCGGCCCAAAATATGTTTTAGCTCCCATCTGGATCCGTTCGCTGCTCCCCCGCCCCCCTCTAGTAATGTTCTTTGTTCATATACAAGACATCACTGTTTATTAACCTGATCTGGAAGGAAGATAAATTCCTTTAGGCAGCTTAGCTAAAATTTAACGGCTCTATGCTTCTAATATCGCTAATACGAGGACTAATTATTTTCAATTTGACACAAGCAGAGCTTTCATATTGACAAAACAACTGGGAAGAAATGTTATATGATTGGAGCAAGGAACTCATCATTATAATGGAAGGTATTCCACTCTCATGGGATTGGACATCTCACACTGACTCCAGGTCCTTCACCATACCCTTTTTTTAGTTTGATTTCATTTGGCAACAACGTGGACAATGATTAAGGGGAAAATTATAAATATTATGTGCAGATTCGCAACGGTGGCAGAGTTCAAAGACAGTCGGCGACTTGACATTCGAGGCAGGATAGATACAAAAATGCTGTCCACGAAGACTCGTAACGCAGCTTATCTGGTATTTAAATTTGGCGAGGATTTCAGGGGTATTGGATCAGCGAAAGGGATTATCAAGTTTGTCAAATATGATAAAGATGGTGATGCCAAAAAGCGAGCTGCTACTTTGCACCTACAACCAGTGAAACCTAAAAACGGGAAGATTGCAACAAGGAGATCCGATGGATGGATGGAGGTACAGTTGGGAATGTTTTATAATGATCAAGGAGAAGATGGCCCAGTGGAAGCGCGGTTGTTGGAAAATAATGACTATATTAAGAGTGGCCTCATTGTTGAAGGGATTGAGTTTCGACCTACTATCACAAATGCTAAGATTGGGTTTGTTTCAAAGAAATATGTGAGAACCCGACGAAATTGGATCTTTTCAAACTTGAGGCAAATTCTATAGCTCTCCCTGATTTGCTTTCATTTTCCCTTCTTTGATATACATGTGTAATAACAAGAGAAAAGAGAAGACTTGGGGGGATTATTTTTCATACTATGTAGGAAATTTTCTTCTTAGTAAATAAGAATAAAGAGTTGATCGTTAGACTTTACTATAGACGAGTGAAATGTAATAGTATACTGTTATACGTTGATTTCAAACAATGAAAGCTTGACAAATATTCCACTTAAAACATGACTAGTAGTATTTTAAAAAAAAATTAAAGTATTATCTGTTGTACCAGCCAACTGTCTCTCGCAACATGCTCAATAGGCACACTGAGAAAAAATATGCGTGTAGAAAAAGCTTCATGCTATTGCACATGAACGAGTATACAAACATTCAATATAGAGAACAAGAAGCTCAAGCTCAAGCTCGATGCCTTATCATGATTATAAAAACAAATTTATCTATGTGCTTGCATTATTGAGAGCATCTGATTACGTTTACAGCCTAAGATATAACTTACACATAGTTACATACCTATCAGTCCCTACCTATCAGTCCCAGTTCTGTTTCTTCCTACTGTTAGGTTGTGTTCGCCTTTAAGTAAATTATTTGTACTCGTGATATTTAGAAATAAAATTAATATATTGATTGATATATTTATTATGTTATTTTGAGCTTACATTTGTCCATATGTCGATTTGATATTACAAATTAAGTGTTTAAGTTGTTAAACATTGAAAGAATTAATCAGTAATTCGATCTAAAATTATCGTTCACGATCAATAAATAAATATGGATAATCTATTTTGATAAGATCGTCTCGATTTTATTAAAGTCTATCTGTGAATTTGGTAATAAAATTGAGAATACATTTGGAATGTATTAAATGGGACAACGTGAAATTAATTTGTGACATTGACCAGCCAAATTTGATTTCACTTGACTATCGTACATGGGACCTTAATCCTGAACGGATAATGAACTTCGGTTACTAGCTTAAAATTCTTTGAGGTGTCAATGAGTGAGATCAAAATTAATGATCAATATCTCGATACTTTGGAAATTAGAGTGAACTAACGAAGAACATATATTTGTAATATGGAATCCGATACCTTTAAGGTATATGATCACTTGTTCTTCTAGTGTACAGTTTAATTTGAGCTCAGTAGTTCGACATTGATTGTTGAATTCAATGATGTCATGTGATCACTCGGATAGAAGATGAGAGTTGAGAATTTGAGAATATTCGAATAAGGGCATTTTGGTCATTTAAGAGTGGCCTCATTGTTGAAGGATTGAGTTTCAACCTACTACAATTACAAATACAGAGATAGAGAGAAAGCAGAAGAAAATGGATTTTTTCCAACTTGAGGATTTTGGATAACACAGAAACAATTTCAGTGTGCATCCGAGATTCGCTTTTCTTTTCCTTTTTTTGATATCATGTGCGATGCACGGCACTTGTTTTTTCTAATAGTGATTTTAAAATATTTCAAAAGTATATTGTTTATTTATTAAATTCAAATAAAAAAGGTATCATATAAATAATATTTGATTTCACATTGATATTGAAAAAAACACATAGCTAATCCAGATTTTCAAACGCCTCTTTGAAAATCACGTTTGTGGTTGAATTGATTGACACTTCATCCCTATCACAAATCAACACTTTCAATCCGTCGATTTGTAACTCTAGACAACGCTACATAAAATTGTCCATGACTAAAAATTGATTTTTTCGGTATAATTCCACATGGGAGAAAATTGACCCCGACTCTTATTAATAGTCATAGCGTATGAGACAGTTAATTATTATTTTTGTGCGACTCATTAAATAATCCACTAATTTGTATATTATAATTTGAAAATTGATTTTCTAAATTGTAAAGATGCATATTGCGTTAACGATATTCGCAAATTCATTTTTTTTTTTCTATTTGTAGACAATTAGTAATATTTACATACTCTAAATCTGATATTGATTAATTAATTTAGCATTCAAATTTGTTATTACTAATAATTGAAGCAGATTTATCTTGTTATGGAATATGTGTATTTTTTAATTGGAAATGTCAATTTATAATTTTATTCATTTTACTAAGTATCATAGAAAATTGAAACATTAAAAAGTTTTACTCGATTAAATTGTATTGGAATAGTGATTATTAATTACCTGAAATTGGATAATTAATTAATTAAATTAATCAAATTTTAATATTATAAAATATTAAAATTATGTCATTTAATTTAATTATATTTTTTTTTGGTATGACGTAAATATAAATAATTATTATTATTATATAAAATATAATATAAATACTTTAACATTATTTAATATATAATATTAATAATATAATATTAAAATTCATTGAGTAATTTTCTATTATAATTTGAAAAATAATTTTTAGGTATTCATAGATAAGTTTTTTTAATAATTGATACACATACTATTAAATTGATTGATGTAAATCTTATCATTTGTTTAAATCAAATCTTATCATATGTTTCAATCAAATGAATATGTTTTCCTATCTATATTTAATAGTCGATTGTGTATTTATATATATATTTTGACTGTTTTTTTAGTTAACGTGGAAAAAAAAAACAAAATTTAAGAGAAAGCTTGATTATCATTTTCTAATTTTTAAGAAGTGCTTTCGGCTTAATTTTTGGCGTGACTCATTAAATAACCCACTAATTTTTATATTATAATTTGAAAATTGATTTTCTAAATTGTATAGATGGTGATTGTGTTAATTTCTTATCATATTAATAATATACGTACATTCAATACAACAATAAATTTTCGGATATATTTTCTTTTCATTTTGAGAAGCTTAATAAGTTTATTTAATGTAAATTGTTATATTTATAAGATTTTCAGAATTTAATATATAAATTGTTATATTTAATGTTAATATTTTTTCATTTCCATGATCCAAGTTTACCATTGGTATATTACTACTGTTAGCAACCTTGAAAAAATGCAGTGTCACTTTCTAAAATAGTTGTAATTATTAGTTATTGAAATTTCAAGCACATTAATTAGCTAAATTAAACAATAATATATTAATACATGTTTTTAAAATACATTGGAAGTTGAAACTCAAAAACATTGAATCAAGCATTTCTAATATTTTGACTTATATATATTATTTATTACATTATCTCACGAATTGAGGCAAGTTTTGAAGGAAAAAATCTTGCAAATATTTTGTGACATTACATTTTATGTGTGTGTGCGTGTGTGTAATGACGCGAAAAAATAGACTTTAGACTTGGGGGTGGCCTTTCGTATTATGTATGAAATTTTCTTTTTTAGTGAGTAAGAAAAACGTGTTGTTGATAATATCGATATCTAACTAATCATTTTCCAGCAAAATCTTATGTAGATAGTATTATCAACTACTTGCAGTTTCTACAAAATCCTCCCTCAAAATAATTTGACAATGTGGCCTTAATTAAACCTAGGTTGAGCAATAAATACCCAACTCGTATTTGAGTACCACTCTTTCCACTTCATTATGGGTGGTTATATTTGCACGGCATTTTATTATAAATGCACCACATTCTAATTATATAAAAAGTTCTTAACTTTCATTTATTGTCATATTTATGTCTTTAACTTTTTTTTCATCAAATCTGAAATTTAACATTCTATTGATTAACAAATCTTGTTTCTACTAGCGAATTTCCTCTAAAACTTCTATTAGTTTGCTTTAAATGAGGGACAAATATTTAATCGAAAATTGTATTTATTTATTTTTTTGCTTATTTAAAAATACAAGAAAAAAATGAGTCTTTTTGTTCTTTCTTAATGAATTTTTTGGACAAGAACCGTTATCACAGACAATATGTGCTAATTAATTGAAAGTTAATGATAAGAATGCGATGAAAAAATATTAGAGACATAAATTCAATAATAAGTAAATGTTATGGACTCTTTATGTAATTTAAATGTGGTGTACTCATTAAAAAATGTAATGTGAATATAATTACTCATACCCTATTCCTATATATCCACTTTCGTTTTTCCCATATCACCTTTTATTTGTATTCCACACAAGGGCTTGGACTACTGAATGATTTGATTTTAAAGTTTAAGATATTAGATAAGAGCACATGCATATAATTTAAATCTTATCTTCTAAATAATTTGAATATCCGTTCCCTGTTGGATTTCTAATTTACTTGACTTTTTTTATGTACACATTTTATAAGATAATTTTCATGATCAATCGAGTGAATGGGTAATTAAATAAAACTTAGAGAATCGTTTGTTTTATTTTATTTTTTGGTTTTGACCTCTCAAGATTTATAGCATGTTTGAAAGCGTTGAAATTATTTTTAAGTGTTTATAAGTTTTGGGTCCTATAGAATGTCTAAATAATAAGTGTGTAGTAGGTTGTGACTCTTACGAAATATGTGGATATAAAATATATTTGACTAATTTGACCAACTTAAATTATAATTTAAATATTGACATAAAGCAACGCATACATTGATACATCTATATATTTAATAATAGTATTGCATGAACAATTATATACTACAAGAAAATTGACTTTTAGTGACCAACTTTTTCCCGACGCATAGAAAATTTATCGGTAAAGGTCACTTCTTCCAATGAGTTTATTCGTTAGTAGAGGTCACTTTTCCCCAACGAACTTCCTTCCATCGTTGAGAAAAATCCAAGCGTAGTGCATCATCTTTCTTGGCGGTCGCTAATTTCCCTACCGACAAGTTTGTTCGTTGGGAAACATATTTCTACCGACGATAAAATTGTTTGTCGGAACAAGTCATGGAGGTAATAAATATTTTGTGCAAGTAAAAAAAGTGCGCACGAATTGGCGGTAACATATTGGGGAAGAATTTATTTAGTTTTAGTGGTAAAGTTATGTTCGCCAAAAAATAAAAAAGTGGTAAAGTTATGTTCGCCAAAAATTATGAAACAATAGTTTACCAAACACTTATCTAATTGTTTGTGCAGCACAACAAAACTTGATTATCTTAAAAGCACAGTGATAAGTACAAATATGTACTTATCTAGACCCACAAAAAGTGATGATTATGAGTTATATTAAGTGTTTTCAGTTTAATGGCGTGTTGTTTTCTTATTATTTTAGGAAATAATCAAATTCAAGTGTAAATCGGCGAAAAGAGAGCAAATAGAAAAAAATAGGATGTAATTGCAAAGATAAAGATACTCAAAGGACTTGGCATGCAATTACCAAAGAAATAAACGCAGGAGATCACAAAAACTAACCATGCGATCGCATGGTTAGTAATCACTACGATCGCAAGGCCTTCAGAAAATCTGCAGAATGTAAATTGATTGAACCATGCGATCTCAGGGTTATGAACCATGCGATTGCAAAGTTAAATTACGGAGCCGTTTTGAGGCGATTTGAGCCGTTTTAAGAGTCGGATTAGAGGCAATTTTGAGAACAAGATACAAGAAGAGAATCGAAGATCAAGGCACGGGATTGAAGATTCTTCAACCAGAGTCACAGGTTTCATTTATTTTTTTCTTCTTTTTCTTTCGCCGAAACATGATTGATACAATTCTTTCGTTAATTAATGAAATCATGTTCAGCTAATTTACTTATTTCTAGGATGAACGATGAAACATCGTGATTTTAATTAATTAAAAGTATTTTTGTTTTAGTAGGTAGTTTCTTTTGGGTTGATTATTCTTTATTTATTATTTATATTATTTTAATGCATGATCACCATTAGAATATATTGTGATCTATATTGAAGTCGAGAAATTCAATATAAATCAAGCACATGGTACTGAACAATATAGGGTCCAATAATTTATATAAATTACTATTATGCTTTATGAAATTCATTTAGGTGTTCTTGAGATTTTAATGCATATGTTTATGTTCGAAGCTTAATTAAAGATAATTAGGTTCGCATATCGTATAGAATTGATCGACCATCGAGAGATGCTTTTGATTATTATAGGATCACCGATTTTTAATCTAGTGTAATTAACCGCTAAAAGCGACTAAGCGGATAATTGATTATGGTATGTGTAGGTGGATTCGCGAATCCTAGTATTAGTAAAAAAACTTGATTTTTTGTTCTCATAAATTTGCTTTAATTGTCCGATATTTTAAATTTAATTGAAATAGGTTTAGATTCACAAACCAAATCAAATATGTGTTTTTCATATTGTTAGAGTTTAAGTTATAAATTAATTGGTTAAATTGATATCTACTTCTCATGGATTGGACACTCTATTCATTACTATATTACTTGTTAACGATCCGTCCACTTGAGAAATTGAAATCGCACAACAAATTTTTGGCACCGTTCTGCGGGTACTAGTTTTATTAATTACTACATTAGCGATAATTTAGTTTTAACAATTTTTTAATATTATTTATTTTTATTTTATTTTATTTTATTTTTATTTTATTTTCAATTCTTCGTGATATGATCTTGCTCAATTTTATCTGTTTTCTAAATTTTCGGTGTTAAGTGTGTTTGCGTAGTACAAAAGATGTTGATCTATTTGATTTAGATCCATAAATTGAACAGAGCTTTCACCGAGCGACAACGTGAAAAACAAGAAAAAAAACTGACAAAAAGATATAATAGAAGACAATCAAGTACATGATCAATTACCTGTAGGTATGATAAATAATCAAGCGCCAATAGCTCGACCAGTTGAAGTTAGTGAACGAGATATTCTTATGGGTGAGCATATGATGCCACCGATTGTTGAGAATCGGTCCAGCATAGTCTATCCGCCTTATGGACATGATAACTTCCAATTGAGGTCAGATGTGATGAATTTGTTCTCAAACAATCTGTCGTTCTATAGGATGACAAATGAAAATCCTCACGCCACATTTCTCGCTTGATGAATCTTGTGAAAATTTTAAATATCACGGTGTTAATGAAGAGGCACTTAAGATGATACTATTTCCAAACACCTTTGAAGGTTAAAGCTAGAAAATGGTTAGATTATCTACCGTGCGAGAGCATTACTACTTGGATAGATCTCGATCTAGAAATTCACACTGAAATGTTTTCTTCCACCAAAGTAAACAGACTGAAGTATGAAATCTCCAATTTCCAACAATCTAAATTGGAAAACTTTCACGAGGCATGGGAAAGATTCAAACAACTGCTCCAAAAGTCTCCAAGTCATGGTTTTCTTTAGCGACTCGTAATCATTATTTCTACTCTGTATTAGCTACAACCGATTCGTTCTTCAATAGATTTCGCAGCGGTGGCTCTATCAAAAATAGATCTGCCGGTGACCTTTACGATCTATTTGAAACCATGAGTGAACAATTTATTATGTGGCCGTAAAGAAAATTGCGTAAGAAAGCAATAGGAATACAGAAGTGGACACCAATTCGCTTTTCTTGGCGAAAATCGATACATTGGTAAAGCAGATGGAAGCAATCGAAATATTCTCACTCACTGTTGATATGGTTCGGATGTCTCCACAAATCTGTGTAACATACGGGGCAAATCATCAGTCATCAAAATGCCCTTTAACCAAAGTCGATATTCATCATCTGAACAAGCTGCATATGCTCAGAACTTTCAGCGACAGCAACATAATTCATACTCACAAACCTACAATCCTGGATGGAGAAATCATCCAAATTTCTCATATGATAATACACAAAACATTCAAAATCTGTCAAATCAAGGAAGACCCTAGGAAAGAGAATGAGGATTAGAAGAAATTGTTGCTAAATTGTCAGAACGGATGGAAATGGGATTCAAGGAAGTGCAGAAAAGACACGATGGCGTGATAAAGAATATAGAGAATTAGATTGGGTAGTTAGCTAAACTATTGACCGAGCGACAACCAGACACATGACCGAGCAATACCGAGGTCAATCCAAAAGAGCAAGTCAATGCAATCACCACGAAGCAGAGTGAATTGTCAGAAATTCATGTAAAAAGGTCAGGTGTAGAAAAGAAAAATGTGTCCAACAAAGAGAAAAAAAACAAATCAGATGCAAAAGTTCCACAAGAAAAATGGGACTCTCCACCAGATTATATTCCACCACCGGCTTACGTCCCTCCAATTCTATTTTCTCAAAGACTGCGAAAATATAAGTTAGACCAACAATTCAAGAAATTCCTAGATGTTTTCAAAAAGCTTCACATTAACATACCTTTCACCGATGCCTTAGCTCAAATGCCTAGCTATGCCAAATTCATGAAGTAAATTCTTTCAAACAAAAAGAAGTTGGAGGAGCACGAAACAGTCACTCTTACCGAGGAATGCAGTGCTATATTGTAAAACAAGTTACCTCCGAAATTAAAAGATCCAGAGAGTTTTAATATTCCTTGCACTATTGGTAATTTATTCTTTGACAAGGCTTTATGTGATTTGGGTGCTAGTGTAAATCGAATGTCTTATTCTATTTTTAAGGAGCTCGATGCGGGAGAAGCAAAACCAACAACATGATGTCGTTGCAGCTTGCACATAGGACAATCAAATGCCCAAGAAGAATCATTGAAGACATATTAGTAAAAGTGGACAAATTCATATTCCCTGCAGATTTTATTATATTAGTTATGTACGAAGACATGGATGTATAACTTATTATGGGTCGACCTTTCTTGGCTACTGGTCAAGCGGTAATTGACGTTTAAAAAGAGAACTTATGTTGAAAGTAAATGATGAACACATTACATTCAATGTGTTCAAAGCAAATAAATTTTCGAACTCTCCAGATTCATGTTTTGAGATTGATGTCATTAACCGTAAGACTGAGAGCTTAGATGATAAAGATGTTACCCAACATCAGGATGCACCACTTAAAGAAAAAGAATATGTGCAAAAAGAAAAGTTACATCCATCTTTTGTGATCAAAGCCGATGAGGACAATGAAATTTTCTTAGTTGAGTTCGAGCAGGGCGGCAAAACAAAATCATATCAATATAATAGGGGAAAAATCAAGCTCTGGGAGGTAAACAAAATTTGGTGCAAAGTCGATCAAAGCAAGAAAAACAAGTCTTCCAGAGATCTATTCAAAGTGTCTTGAGCAATCACCACAACAAAGTCAAGCTAATAATTTTAAAAAAGCGCCCAATGGGAGGCAACCTATATTTCTACCCTTTTATTTAAATTTCGTTTTTTTTTTAGTCCTAGGATTTCAATTGACATTTTGCACGTTTTAAGTTTTTAGGATTTTAAGAAGGCTTTCCATTCTTAGGCAAAGAGGCTATGATCATCGTCATTCTGATTTTTAAAAAAAAATTCAGGTTGAGGAATTTTGTACCATGCGATCACATGGTATAACCCGCTGTGATCGCATGGCACAAGCGTAATACTTTACGCCTTGATTTTCATGTATTTGCAATCCCAGATTTTTAAGTCCTTGCGATCGCAAGGACAACAAAAAAAAATTAATTAATTTATTTATTATTATTATTATTATTATTATTATTATTTGAGTTACAACTGCAGACTATCTAGATGACATTCAAGCACAAATTTACCGACCAACTGTCTGATTTCTCCACGAGTTGATCTTATCACACATTATCTTCCGGCACCATCCGATCTACCTCGGGAAGTCTCTACGATTTTTGACTTTAAATTTTATATTGGGGACAATGTTTCTTTCAAGTTTGGGGTGATGAGCTAAAATGAAAAATTTGCTTGATTCGATAATTGATATTTGATATTTGATTTTTAACTTATTTTCATTTAAAAAAATTAATTCAAAAAAAATTTCGATAATTGATTTTTGATTTTTGATTTTTAACTTATTTTCGTTTAAAAAAAATTTATTTGTTTGCATATTTATGTGATATGAATAGCCTTGTCGGCTAATGATGCAACTTTTTATTTAATTATTTTACTTTAATCCATAACTTATGAACAGATTATTAATATTGGTTAAATGTGAGACTATTTGACCATGTCTCGATATTCATGTTGTGTCGGCCGATTAAGATGATTTTTAGCTATGTTGGTGCACTTAAGTTGAAAACAATAGGATACCCTGTTTAAACCTAAAAATCATCGTATCTCGAACAAGTAACCAATATAGTGAAAAAGTGTGGTTATTAAAATGTGATAGTGGATATCTAGGTTATGAATGATTCCATGTATGTTGAAAAATTGTGTTGAGCACTTTAGACCAGTTAGAGGAAACTAAGTAATGACCGAATGTTATGAATCTAATCCTCACGCATGAACTTATTGCACGCAAGGAGCAAAATTATTATTACTATTGTTTAACTCTTTTCGTAGCCTATTTGACTTGAGTGAAAAGCGTATGGGTTTCTCAAAACCCAATGCCCTAAGGTTCGAAAGACCTGGGAGTCATCGACCTCAAGCTCGTTACATGAGTCATTTAAAAAGCTTAATAAAGCGAGTTTTACACCTTACTAGTATCTTATAACTCTATTCGTAGCCTTTTTGACTTGAGTGAAAAGGCCGTGGGGGGTTTCTCAAAACTCGATACCCTAAGGTTCGAAAGACCTAGGAGTCATCGACCTCAAACTCGTTACATGAGTCATTTAGAAAGCTTAATGGATTGAGTTTTGCACATAAAATCTATACAAAAAATAAATAAATAAATAAAATATATATTTAATAAAAATTAATTTTTATTTACGTCAAGTGAAAAATTATTTGCAAAGTAAATTTGGAGATTAGATGACTAATGGGTTTGACTTACTTAGTAGAAACTTTACGGTGAAAGTGCTCATAAATTGGAGAATCTCCATATACTTAGGTTGTCACGATTATTAGTTTTCTTAACCAGCCTTGAGCAAGAAAATAATGAGCGAAGTTTAACCTTTGAACCATAATCTCAGGAATTGAAAGAGAAAATCATTTTGGGAGGAAGTGTATCTTACAAGAGGAAAGGAAAAGTTGACCAAATGGTTGGGCTATCACCACCATAGAAATTAAGTGAATCGGATTAACTACTCTTACACACATCTTAAGTATGGGTTAAGTAGAATCACGTTTGCAAAAGTATCACATGAACGCTCGTCATGAACTATGAGATTTTACAAAAGAACGACAAGCTATTTATATTGTGACTATTTTTATCAGTATGTGCAGGATTGTTCTTAGCTAATTTATTCGAGGACGAATAAAAGTTCAAGTTTGGGGGTGTTTGATAAATACAAATATGTACTTATCTAGGCCCACAAAAAGGGATGATTATGAGTTATATTAATTGTTTTCAGTTTAATGGCGTGTTGTTTTCTTATTATTTTAGGAAATAATCAAATTCAAGTATCAGTCTGACGAAAAGAGAGCAAATAAAAGAAAATAGAATGTAATTGCAAAGATAAAGATACTCGAAGGACTTGGCATACAATTACCAAAGAAATAAACGCAGGAGATCACAAAAACTAACCATGCGATCGCATGGTTAGTAATCACTGCGATCGCAGGGTCTTCAAAAAATCTCCAGAATGTAAATTGATTGAACCATGCGATCGCAGGGTTATGAACCATGCGATCATGAGGTTAAAATATGGAGCCGTTTTGAGAGCCGAATTCAAAGTCGTTTTAAGAACCGGATTAGAGACGAATTTTGGAAACAAGATACAAGAAGAGAATCGAAGATCAAGGCGCGTAATTGAAGATTCTTGACCCAGAGTCACGGGTTTTATTTATGTTTTCTTCTTTTTTTCTTTTCACGGAATATGATTGATACAATTCTTTTCGTTAATTAACGAAATCATGTCTGGCTAATTTACTTATTTCTAGGATGAACGATGAAACCTTATGATTTTAATTAATTAGAAATTTTTTCATTTTAGTAGATAATTGCTTTTGGGTTAATTATTTTTTATTCATTATTTTTATTATTTTAATGCATGATCACTATTAGAATATATTGTGATCTATATTGTAGTCGAGAGATTCAATATAGATTAAGCACGTGGTATTGAATAACATAGGGTCCAATAATAAATGGAAATTACTATTATGCTTTATGAAATCCATTTAGGCGTTCTTGAGATTTTAATGCATATGTTTATGTTCAAAGCTTAATTAGAGATAATTAGGTTCGCATATCGTATAGAATTGATCGACCATCAAGAGAGGTTTTTGATTATTATAGGATCACCGATTTTCAATCTAGAGTAATTAACCGCTAAAGCAATTAAATGGATAATTGATTATGGTATGTGTAGGTGGATTCGTGAATCCTAGTGTTAGTAAAACTATTAAAACTTGAATTTGTTCTCATAAATTTACTTTAATTGTCTGATATTTTAAATTTAATTAAAATAGGTTTAGATTCACAAACCAAATCAAATATGTGTTTTTCATATTATTAGAATTTAAGTTATAAATTAATTGATTAAATTGATATCTAGTCCTCATGGGTTCGACACTCTATTCATTACTATATTACTTGTTAACGATCCATCCACTTGCAGAATTGAAATCACACAACACACAGCAATATTCAATTATTAAGGTTTGATATTGTTTTGCTTTTAAGAGAATCAGCTTTCTATATGGGAAGAATCAAATAAGTGTTTGTTGATTTAAAATTGTTTGAAAATCAGCATTTGAGCGTTTTGTAAACAAATGTGATTTATTGTTGTGAATATATAAAATTACTAAAATAAATATTGATTACAATAATGTTCTTTTGTATTATTATTTTTACCATGAATAGTATAAAATTTATTTATTTTTTATAATAATATGTAATATTATCAAATATTTTTCAAGACAATCCATTTGTCATAATTATTTTAGAATAAAAATAATAAACATCTATTAAATCTCAAAATTTATAAAAATTACAAAATAAAATCATAGTTATATAGTGCAAAAATCAATTAAATTTAAATTTAAATTATTTATAGAGATGCATAATTATAATTTGGATACTAATTAATAAACATAGGACATAAATAGAATTAATTTATAATAATATATCGGTATAAAAAGCAAAAACAAAATCTGAGAAGCTACTATTTTACTTCTTTTCAAAATCTGATCTTAGAAGGTAACAGATTTGCTTATCAGATGACTCTAGCTAGGTGCTTCGTACTTACAGAAATTGGTTAGGTCGGTAACTGCCTTAACTTGATTGTTACTTATGTATCCTCAACCTCAAATTTGTTGCATCATAGACAAGATTTTAGTTCTTATTAGTCAGATTGGATGGTTTACAGAATTTTGTGGAACTTATGCAATGGAATTGCATTGATCGGGTCTAATCATAGTTCTTGATTGGTTTCGTAGTTCTTAATTGGCGAGATAAGTTTGTTGTGAACGTGTATTTACGGGTAAGAAAGCAATAAAGATTGAGTTCAACATTATGGGTTGGTTTCTAGAGGTGCACAATCTTGTGTGTACGACACACTACTATGATGAGCTCGTCCATCTCCTAAGACATGAGCTCGAAGTAGTGTAAAACTGGCTATATCTTGTTATCGATGTAGTATAAACCTAGCTATATCTTGTGACATGAGTTCAGAGACATATACAATCATAAAGAAATATTTTTGACTATCCAATTAAATAGATGAGAACAGGAAATAAATAAAATGAAGTTAATTTTAGAGTTAAATAAACACTAAAAGCATATCCAAAAGACTATTTAAACATAAGATGTAGTGATTGGAATTTTTTTTGGCTTTTAACTTTCAAGAAAATAAAATTTTAGCTTTCGTTGTCACTACGTACTTCCTAATACATTTTAAATATTTAGTTGCGGTATATTTTTTTTTTTCACATGCTTGCCATATATTTGATTTGACGATTACGAAATATTAACTATGACGGAGCCTTTTAAATTTTTTATATTAGATAAATTTTTCTAAAGTTAATTCTTAGATAATTTTAGGCCAATCGTTCTGAAACCAGGCAAAAATTTAAACATTTTTTTGATCCAATTTTAATCTATTTATTCACCTAAGTTTCTATCTAATTTAAATTCATTTATTAGGAACGAGCCGACTTCTGTGGGTGACGGGCCGAGCCGGCTAATGGAGTCGGTAAGATTCAATCATGTTGGGTATGATGAGCCAATGAATAACGGCAGTCGGCAGACCAGTCTTTCTTTGACTATAGAAATTCTACTGCAACACCATTGCTTCAGTTGACCATAGACTTCACTCCTTACTACATCTTCATGTCTGAATTAAAATCATAAAACAAAGGGTATATGATTCAATTGTTAACCCATTTCAAATCTTTTAATATTTCAAACGGGATTCTCGTTTTCGATTATTGAAGATTTTGTATTTTGTAAATTCTTTGTTCAAAAAGATATAGCTAGATGTCTCAAAATTATGACAATTGGGAGAGAATTGTGGAACCTGTTCTTCGGAGAGATGAACTCCGGCAAGTTGCTTTATATTCCTCGAGCGAACCAAGTTTCAGCTCCATATCCTCTAGTTTTATAACCGAGCCAGGTACTCCGATTCATGATTATCAGAATATTCATCTTGGATCTTCTTCCAATACAATAAATGAAACGGATTGGGATGGATTGCTGCCGTCTGATTATGAGGACATCATTGCCAGATCTGTGAATCCTGTGGCCTATGCAACCAAGAAAGATCTGTATTTGAGTCTCTGTGACTCTCCTATCTTACTTGATGGAGGCAATACGGTAACATCTGTCTCTGAGTGTGTTTACCATTATCATCGTGGTAGGTGTATAATGTTCATAAATTTTTATTTGAAATTTGTGAGAGAATATGAAGGGTGGGGTGGTGGGGTGAAATTATAATTTAAGTCTTTGGGGGGGTTGGTAAATGGGGTGGATAAAAAGTGGTTGTAAGTAGTCTCCTGCCTAAAGACAATTGGTGGGTCCAAACCCAACTAAAGTGTCCATTTTGCTTCTATTTTGAAATTATAATTTGTTACCTTTTCAAATTTCAATCTCGCATAAAGATTTTCCAATTTAATTTTTCATTCAATCGAAATTGAATTTAAAAAAATTAAAAATACTGATTTTCTGCCTAAATATATTAGAACAAACTTGGCCAAAGAAATTCCATTTCCAACTACGGCACCCATTGGTCAAAAGATGTTCAAAACCATTTCAATAAAACCAATTTTCAAACAAGAACAAGATAATGTCATTTTGGCAGATTAGCTAAAATTTGACAGCTCTGTGCTTGTAGTATTACTAATTTACAAGGACGAATGTTTGAACATTAACACATGGCAGAGCTTTCAACTTGATAAAACGACTGGGAAGAAATGTTACATGATTGGAGCAAGGGAACTCGAAATTTTTTGGGCTGGTGATCCAGAGGTCTGGGAATGGACATCTCACAAAGACTCTAGGTCCTTCACCGCATATATCTTTTGCTTTTTAAGTTTCATTCGGAAACTGCATTCAGATTTCAGAATAAGAGGGAACTTTAATTATATAATGTGCAATATGGACATATCTTTGTAGATTCTCAATGGTTGTAGAGCTTTTATGGGAATGGGGGCTTGATATACGAGGCAGGATAGAAACACAGATGCTGTCCCCAAAGACTCATTATGCAGCTTATCTGGTATTCAAATTAGGTAAGAATTTCAGGGGGTTTGAATCAGAAAAAGGGATTATCAAGTTCGTTAAATATGATAAAGATTATGAAGCTGAAAGGCGAGCTACTACCTTGCATCTTCAACCAGTAAAATCTAAAAATGGGAAGATAGCAGTGAGGGGATCTGATGGATGGATGGAGGTACAGTTGGGAATGTTTTATAATGATCTAGGAGACGACGGCCCAGTGGAAGCATGGTTTTTGGGAAATAATGACTATATTAAGAGTGGTCTCATTGTTGAAGGGATTGAGTTTCGACCTACTACAAATTCGGAGATAGAGATAAACAGAAGAAAATGGATCTTTTCGAACTTGAGGATTTTTGGATAACACGGAAACAATTTGTGTGTGTATCCCTGATTTGCTTTTCTTTTCCTCTCTTTGATATGCATGTGTAATGACAAGAAAAAATAGACTTGAGACTTGGGGGGTGGACTTTGGTATTATGTATGAAATTTTTTCTTCACTGAGTAAGAAAAACGTGTTGTTGATAATATCAAACTAATCATTCTTCAGCAAAATCTTATGTAGATAGTATTATCAACTACTTGCAGCTTCTACAAAATCCTCCCTCAAAATAATTCGACAATGTGGCCTTAATTAAACCTAGGTTGAGCAATAAATACCCAACTTGTATTTGAGTACCACTCTTTCCACTTCATGTGAATACCGTATTCCTATATATCCACTTTCTTTTTTTCCCAGTTCACCTTTTATTTATATTCCACACAAGGGCTTGGACTACTGAACAGCTTGATTTTAAAGTTTAAGCTATTAGATAAGACCACGTGCATATCATTTAAATCTTATCTTCTAAATATTTGAGCTAAGAAAATCCACTCTCTGCTGGTGGTTGTTTTTAATGTTGAATCAAAGGAAAAGTTGTCTCAGAAAGAAGGGTCTAAAGTTGCTACTTCTTGAACCACATCTTTTCATTAACTGGCCTGTTCTTGTGTGTTTGGCCAATGGCATTTGGACGCATAACAGTTGCAATTAGTATGGTTTCTTCCTTATATTCATGTGGTTCTGGAGCCTTCAATACAGAGATCTTGACACATCCTAGGACTGATTTCTTATTTGTTTCAAGTCTAACAACAACATATATGTCGGCCACAGCAACACGTCAACAATGACAACTTCAAATGTCCTCTCTATGCGTTGACTTCTTACTACATGTATGAAAATCACACAGCAAAACGTGTATGATTCATATCATTCACCCAATTCAAATCTTTTATTTCTCAGTTAACATGCGTTTTCTACTTATTCAGACCATATACTACTAATGTCGATGAAAATTTCCCTCCGTACCACATATCTGAAAATAACACATTAAAGCATCTGTGTACTACATGTACTGGGAATGGACAACTCACTTAGAATCCAGGTCCTTCACCATACCTTTTACTATTTACTTTTATATATTTCCTAATAATATTGCATGAAAAATAAGGGAAAACTTTGTATAATTTGCAGGTTCTCGACTGTGGCACAGCTTAGAAATGTTTGGTGGCTTGATATTCGAGGGAAGACAGATACAAGAATGCTGTCTCGAAGACTCCTTATGCGTCTTATCTAGTATTTAAATTGGCCGACGATTTCATGTGCCTTGGAATGGGATTATAAGATTTCTTAGTCATGAAAAAGATCCTAATGCCGAAAAGGGAGCTACTACTTTGAAACTTCAACCAGGTGAGGATGGAAATGGACAGATTGCAAACTCTTATTACGATCAAGGAGATTATGGTGTGATGGAGGCGCAATTGTTGAAGAATACAGGCTATGGAAAGTCTGGCCTCATTGTACAAGGCATTGAGTTTCAACCTACTACACATGCTATTATGCTAACATTGTGTTATTTTCGAAGAAAAATGCGAGAAACAGAAAAAAATGGGTCTTCTCGAACTTTTGGATTTCTGTATAGCAAGGAAAGAAAATATCTCCCCCTTACTTGTTCAATTGGCTTTAGATATCAGACAGTATTAAAGGAAAAACAAAAAACAAAAAACAAAAAACAAAACTAGAACATTATCGTCTCTCTAATTCTATTCAATCCTGAGTCCAAACTCAAGGCGGAAAATATATACTAGTAGCACAAAAGTTAAATGCAATTGAGCGATCATGTGTATACATGCACTTATTCAATATAAAAGAGTGACGAGCTCAAGCTGAAGCCTTATTTGATGACTATAGAAAAACAAAACAGTATCTCTGTGCCTGCATTATTAAGAGCATCAGATTACAGATTCAAAGCCTAAGCTATCAGATACAAAGTTACATAAAACTCATCAGAATCTGAGCTTTCTTCTCTTGGTATATACTACATGTCCAGTTTGATCAAAGGACTGGTATTGAATCATACAGGATCTAGAGTGGTAAGAAGTTTACAATCACAAAAATATAGATTGAATTTCCCAATTTGAAAGGGAAGAAAGAGCAGATCCATGATAATTGTATCTCATCGGACAGCAGCCACGATCTCCTGGCAGTTCAAATAACAAAATAAACATCTTCCACGAAAAACTAATCGAGCTTGACATTAGAATAGAGAAGTGTGTCCTTGGTCAGTGGCATATTCAAAAGAAAGTAGATCTGCACCAAAACAAAACGACATGAGATAATGTAATGAAAATGTGACTATTATAATAATGAAAGCCAAAAACAATAAATGAGACGAGAAATGTGACTAGTATATTATATACTTATAATGGAAAGCCATAAAATAATAAAAGGAAAACATCTGAGACAGATTATTTGAGACTCAACTAACAAATAAATGATAGAAGGAGAAAACTGGAAGTATAGAGACTCGAAACTGTTTATACTTATATCAGGTAGACTAACTCCAAATTCTACAATCCAAAGAACAGGGTACAAGTCCACTTGCAAGGCATATTCTAAATACTAGATAAAATATGCTAAAATTTATGGTAGTGGAAATTTTTATTTGCAACCGAAAAGGCACCACAAGTTAGATATTTCATCTTTAACATCTGACCAGAGGCCAGATTAAGCAACCTAACAACCCCCAAAATGAATTTTTTTTGTAATCATTTTAATCATCATTTATTTAATCAATTTCTCCTGATTGGCAAATACAAATGCTACAAATTTTGAAATTTCTCCAATTCTCAACCAAAAAACATGAGTTTAAGATATAATTATCCATCCCACTGTTTATGGTCGGTTGACTTTTTTGGTATAATCTTTACTCCAGATGGAAGCTTTACATTTATTCAAATATTCTCTTACTACAAATAATCCAAATCGTAGTATATTTTGTATGAAAATGGACAAAGAAAATCTTTTATGTTAGGATTAGAGCAATAAATAAAGAAAAATAAAGAACACAGATTTGCCTCAATATGAGACCCTTTTTGCAGTAATTTACTATAATAAAATTCTATGGCAACCCAATTACAAAGGCAATCCCGAAAAAACACCCTTACTTAAAGACATAGAAATACCGTGGACCTTTCATGCGCTGCCCCAAGAGGGGGGCCGCCTGCCCTCCTTTCAACCCCCACGGAGACCTTAATGCAAAGGTCGATCCGTGCTCAACTCCGCGCAGCGCAACAAATTAGGCTCCACAATTTAACATTTCATACTCGAGATAAAACTATATTCAATTACCAACAAAAATCCAACAAGTTCAAATCACAGTACTTTGTATGTAATCCAAACACCAATGACAATTTTAGTGCGAGATCACTACATGCTGGAGGTATTTGACCAAATGCTAACATTATTGAATAAATTTCCAGTGAATACAACCAAAAAATGAGACATGCAGATAAGCTTCCACTAAAGCATTCAATGATTGCAATGTAAGCTATATGGTAACAATTCAACTGAATATATAAACATGCTGTTAAGCCTGTGTCAATAGAAACTTACCCCCAAAAGAGTGGAAATTAGAAGAATAATTCCTGTTATCCAAGCAAGTGTCTTTCTAACCAGCGCCACTTCTGCAAGTTTGGTTATAGCAGTTGAGGCTTTAGTTTCTTCCAACCAACGTGCAGATGGTCGAGAAGTGACCATCACATTTAACATATTCTCCGATGCTGGGGAATGTGGTCCACCACAGACAATGACTCCAACTAGTTGGCCTGCTCATATGATACAAAATATTAGTTCAGTACAGGAATTAACATGGAAAATATGAGTGGTAACATTCATAAGTGAAAAATCATCAACATACAGCAGGATGTCAGTAGTTGACAATAACTAATCAAATAGAAAAAACAGCTGCATATTTAAGAATACAACGAATGAAGAAGTTTCCATACATAATAAATCAAGCACAACAAACATTTAAAAGCATGGAAAGCTACAAGTACATGCTATGCTGATGTTTAAACGAACTAATTCAGCTCTTAAGAACCTCAGTATAGAAAATGATACAAGTTGAGCAGTTAAGTTTATTCACATCGTTATATTAGAAGAGGACATCAGACCTTTGTATGCTGCCTGTAAGGAATCATATATCTTTGAAACAGAAGTAAAAAATAATTCCAATCCATTTTGAGAAATGCCTTCTGCTCCATAATGATCTTGTAGAGCCTGTGACAATAAAATACATTGATGAGGTAAAGTATTGGACACAAAGAACATGTGTGCCTAGCAGAAGAAACAGTTAAAAGACCTTAATCCCGTCAAATCTTCCAGTGATTAGCTCTGCCGGAATATGCCCACTTTCAGACAATCCTTTATGCATCTCAATAGCCCGTTGAATATTATTAATGAGAAACACAAGACTAGTTGTGAATTCCCTGTCAGCTTTCTGCCAAATTCAAAATAAAGTTCTTTAACAGCATTTTACAGAGACAAAGCAATCAGCGCCAAAAAAGGTCCTTATTGCTAACAAGCAGCGTGGAGCTGTTGATACCTCAGACATACGAAGTCTGAGAATGGCACCAGTCGCCATGGGGACTATCAATTCTCCATTCAGTGGTCCTGTCGCATCTTCAACATATGATCCACCCAACCAGGATGCCTGAGTATATAAACCAAATACCACATCAATTGAACTTAGTGAACAGACACACATGTGCTCACACGGAGAGAGAGAGAGAGAGAGAGAGAGAGAGAGAGCCATGACTAACAAAATCACTTAATTCTTTTTCTGAGTTTTCAGCATAGCTTGATCGTTCATTCAAAGAGACCAAAGACACTTCATGTTCATCTGCACTCACAAAAGAATGTAACAATTGATGTGATCATGACTGAGAACCGTGCATCAATCACAAAGGTCAGTTACCTGACAGTTGAATGTCCACTCTGTCTTCACTACCCATGACCTTGACCCTAAGAGCACTACTAAATGCAGATTTATCTGAGCCAACCATAAGTTCAGAATCTGTACATGTAAAATAGTCAGTGAACACTTTCCCATGCAAAGATAGCTGTGGTTTTTTTGGTAGTTTAGTTTAAGTGGCGTACCTTCAACTCCTGTAACTTCAATCATGAAAACAGAATGAGGCCTATCAAATGGATTAGGCATAAGTACCTCATTCAACTGCCAAAATAACAAGTCAGAATATGTGGGGCCAACATAGTTACAGCAGATTACATAGATGAATTTATTAAGCATTATTTCTCATTTATCTTATTACCTTGGATGAACTAGAAGCTGAAAGCGTAGAAGGGGGTGCAAAGCCAAGCAACACTGATGCAGCAGCACCAACTTCTGAGAGGGAAAGTGAATCAGTCTGCAGAAGTAACAAAATTATTGAGCATGCTCCGACTCAAGCTAAAACAAAGAAATGGACTAAGCATTTTCAATAGACTGTCAATTCCTTATCCCTCCACAGCGACAACATGAGACCAAAGTAGTTATATTTTTCCTTTTACACACTCCCACGGTCACATCCATTGAAGAATCTTATTCCAACAATGCAATATATTCCCTCACAACTATAGAAAGAAATTTTCATTTTGGCTCAATGAGGGAGTGAAAAAATTTACTAGATATTGTAGCAAAAGAAGCCTGCACCTAAACTTCTATCTTCTAACCCAGTTCAAAATTTCATGTTTTGGATATTTATTCCAACTACATGCTTTTAGGTACAAGAGACTCTACAGTTAGCCCTTTCACATTTAATGCTCTGGAATGAACCTATTAGTCCCAAAATCAGAATGCCTTTCCATCTCAGTCAATCATATGGAGGCACAATGTAATGACAAGTTCTATTGAAGGGGCAAAATTTATCTCAAGAGATGGGAAATAGATCATTATAAAACATGCTGAAAAATTGAAGCCCACGTGTTCATAAGTTATACCAATAAACATGCTTAGAATAGGCTAATTTGAAGGAGGAAATTTATCTTGAGAGATGGGAAATAAACCATTATAAAACATGCTGGAAAATTGAAGCCCACGTGTTCATAAATCATATCAATAAACAAGCTTAGAATAGGCTAATTCCTCGAGCTTGAAAAGCTACTGCATTACCAATCTCAAAAAATAAGTTGAATTTGATACTGTAATAAGAAAAGCTGCAAAAATATAAGTCCCCTGTCTATTCAGCGCCACAGCCATCGAAGATAGTGTTTCTATTAGGCCATGAAAATAAGTTAAATAAACTTGACTGCCTTAAACTTTAAACTCTGTGTTACCTATACTTTGAAACTTCCATTGTCTACTACCGCGTATTCTTCTCTTTTTTTTTTTTTCTTTTCTTCTATTGATCATAACTCATAGGTTATCCTCCACCACTTAGCTATCAATTAATTCTCGAGAATTTAAAGAACTCTTTTTTATTACAAATGACATACTAGAACCCAACAAAAAAAAAGTCCAAAATTCAAAAGATACTAGCACATCATTCATAGAAAAATCTACAAAAAATAAATATCTACCTCAGCAGATGGAGGCGAAGATATTGGCGAGTTGGGCTATCGAGAAAAACAACAGAAGGGTCTCCATAGGCCACCTGGATTGAACTAAAAATTCTCATCATTTTCCAATGTAAGATCCAATCTAAAATTTTACTTTGAAAAATATCCAATTAACACACACACACACACACACACAGAGGGAAGGAGAGAACCTGGGAGTGTAGAGAGAGAAGTGAGAGGATTGCTAGAAGGGTGAGAGGATCCATTAGGGAGAAATTGTCTGTGATCTGTGGTTCTTGACACAAGGAAGATCGGGCAAGAGAGAGTTGATACGACCACGTTTCGCGAACAATTGGCTCAAGTAATTGTCAATCTTCTCAGTCTACTAGGGTCTATTACCATTGATTAGATTGACTAGAATTGAATTGCGTAATATACACTATAAAAATAAAATCGACTCTATAAAATAAATGAAAATTAACATGAAGAAAAGTTTGAGAAGAATTGAGAAGATTTGGAAAAGAATGTTGGAGAAAAATGGTGGAGAAGAAGGAATTTTGATGGAGAAAAATGAAAAAATTGGGATGAAGGCGTAAGTTTTTGGATGTGTGGAGATGAAAAATCTCTTTTAGCCGAAATCGATTTTGATTACAATTAATCTTAAATTTTCTTAAAATTTATATCCATTTTTTCTGCGGTGAATTTGAGAGTATATGATTTTAATGAATCGAGAGTTAGAAATAAAAATTTGTTTTAGAGGAGGTTGATTTTAATGAATATAGAATTGATAAAAAATTGAAAAGCGAGAGATATATAAAATTTTACATGGAGAGGATGAAGGAAAAATATTAAAATTAATATATAAATTTTAGTTTGAAATAAATATAATTTATTGTTATACTATTTGTCAATTGAGTCATTGATAAATTTAATTTAATTTAAAATTTTGAGTCATTACAATCAATTTAATTCAAAATTTTGCTTCATTCGATCAATTTCAACACGTTTCACCACATTTGTTAACATCAAACGTTTAGGTGACCGTTAACAACTGACGATCATTTGATGAAGTATGACACATAATGACTTGATTGACTCAAATTGAATTAGGAATGGCGATGGGAAGGGTGAAGTCCCCCCCCCCCCTGAAAATGCGAAGGTGGGGCGGAAAAGGGGCGGGCGGGGGATAATTGTATATATGGTCTCCAACTTTTAAAAATTGAGATATACTCTACCACTTTGGATAACTTTTTTTTTTTTTTATGATGAAATTGTCATTTCCTTTAAGTAAAAATAATTAAAAAAATAAGAAAAAAAAAAAAATCCCAAAAAATAAAAATTGTACCAAAAAAATATGCAACAAAGAGATCTTCTCCAAAAATCCAAAATCCACCAAAAAAAAAAAAAAATTTTCCTTCCCCCAAAAAAAAACCCTTTTTTAAAATACA
This sequence comes from Forsythia suspensa, assembly GCA_023638005.1. NCBI lineage: Eukaryota > Viridiplantae > Streptophyta > Magnoliopsida > Lamiales > Oleaceae > Forsythia > Forsythia suspensa. The sequence continues at coordinate 54,093,178 of CM042675.1, forward strand.
TGTAAAATAGGCAAAGATTGAAAGTTTGTAAATAATAGTGGTCAAAGATTTATATTTGGTGGAATGGTCCTAATCTATCCATTTGTGCATTAATTGGTCCTTTTATATATTATGTTCAAAATTTTTAAAAACCTATCCATTAGGTGCGCATACGTACATCTCACCTTTTTGTCTTTATTAGTGGGGATAAAATTTCGAGTTATATTTTTTATTTCTTATTAAAGTGGAAATTATAATTTGTATAGTATTTTATAATTTAAAAAAAAAAATTGATGGGAATCGAATCTGCGTTGGGAGGATTTCTCCACGCCACCTCAAAATTCTATTGTCTGCTATATTTTTTATTTCTTTCAATTGGCACAAATGGTTATGGTCCCTAACCTTTATATAGTGTGGGACATCGAGTTTGGCATAGCAGATCTCTAAATTATAAGTTCTTTTAATTAGACAAAAATATCATTAGTTTTAAATTGAATATAGTCTTCTATTTGAAATTGCAAAAGTGAAAATGGATTCATAATATTTTTTTCAATATAAATTAACTCTATGATAAATATAAATTATTTTTAATAATTAGAACTATTATGTTAATTAAATAAATAAATAGTCCGATACTTTCTTTTCAATTTGGTATTTTATGAATTATTATTTTGTATTTTGAACTATTATTTTGTATATAAACACACAAATAATTAGTGCGTGTTAATTAAATAAATAAAAATAAATCTCACTTTTCAATTGTTGGGAGGCTTTAATCGGCCAAAGTCTTTGTTTTCATTTTTCATCAACAATTCAACTTTTGTTATAAAACCTATTAGTTTTAATTAGCACGAATTTTTAGATAGTTGTCTGGGTTTCTTAAGAAACAAAGTTGATTTACATTATATGTTATATGAGCAAAAAAATAATACCAGACCAAATTAGGGTCAATATGTTCTGGTTTGGTTCGGATTATGCTCGTAAAAGTGTGAATTGTTATCTAAATTTATTGTTTGACTATTATGCTTTCGGTTTCAGGCGACAAAACAGTTGATTATTTCGAATATATATTAATCAATGTAAATTCATATAAATTATAATTTAATTGATAGATTATTAAAAAAAAAATAGACCAATTAACAAGAATCGGTCGATTCTTGATTTTAACACCTACAACCTTTAAATTCTATCTTTAAGATTCATGAAATTGAATGTTTATTGATAACTAGTTTTGAAAAAGAAAATAATTATTCTTGGAGATACAGAGAAAAAAAAAAGTCATTCAAAATCGTAGTATTCTTTTACCTAAATTTCACTTCGATCACTACAGTTCAATTGACACAATTGGATTGCATCTTGTTAATTCAGTCAATTGCATCTTGTTAATTCATAGCAAGTGTTGATTTTATAGTAATATCCTTTACTTCGAATAGAACAACAACTAATATCAATATATTTAGTATGAAGCGTAAACTACTGGATTAAATAATAAGTAAATGTCACTTTTGTTGTCACACAAAAGAAGACATAATCATTCAAATTTGATCTCATCAAATTAGCATTACATCTCAAAATTAGGTTAACTGGATCTCTATAAAAATGTTCTTTTCTCTAGAATTAGATGTCTTCAAATTTTGAATATTATGATTTTCAACTTCTCAAATTTTTCAAATTTGAATTTGTAACATCAATAGACATAAGAAAAAATGTCGAACAAGAACTCTCCGACTCTCCAATTAGGAAACGAATTAGCAAAGTAATGTCATTGACTCTACGTCAAACTTGGAGCTTGTAGATGCAATTGTCCTCGATTTATTGTTATCTCTCTCCAAGTGTAATACTCGTGGCCTTGCAATTCCGGGTTTGGGCCTCCATCTGCATCAGGGTTATGTGTTGAAGGTTGGGTTCTGACGTTCTTTATGGACCCATATTGGGTTATGGGCTCACTTGGACGTATTGGGCTCTCTTTCAATGTATCTTGGGCTGGACATAATTTTCGACAAATTTACATATATACACTAGTTTTTAAATAGAAATTGACTTGCATAAAATAACATAAAAAAAAAAAATACCAATTTATGATTGTATCAATTAAAAAATACTGGACATTTAAAAGTTATGTTATTTATAAAATATTACCTTCTTGAAAACCAATACAACCATTTCAATTGAAAATTTTATCCCAAATATTTTTCTCAATCTTATTTTCAAAAATTCAAAATTTTCTAATCTAATCAACAAATTCAACGTTACTTATCTACTTCTTCTCCAACATCATTTTTATAATTTCATAATATTGCTAATATTCTTAGAAAACAATTGTAAAGAACACATATTGCAAAGAAAACACAAAATTATGGAACATTGAGTACATGTAATTACATATTGCAATATTCTAAATTCTCGGATGATTACTATAATCGAGATTAGACGTTTTCTCAACATATAACGAAATAGTAGGCATAAAGTTAATTGCCCAATGTTTCATAAACGAAATGTAGTTTCATAAGAAGAGTGATTTGAAGTAACAACCTAGAGCAACACAAAGCAACATATAAACTTTTGTTACAATAATGCAGTAACAATTAACCAATAATTAATTTGAAGTAACAACTTGCAACATCGTGTACTTGTTTATACATGTATATAATGTTTGATTACGACAGACCCGGGTAGTTGTTTAAAATAATGGGATTGATAAAAAAAAATTAATCAAGAAAACATTTTCAGGAAATTTTAAGGAAATGGTCGGGCAACAATATTCAATGCTAGTCAGGTGTATAATGTTTGATTACATACATGTGCTAATTGAGATAATTAAATATCACAATACATCGTAGCACAATGCAACAATATTCAATAGTAGCCAATTTCTATTGTCATGATAATTTGTCTTCACAATGGAAAGGGTCATACGATTCTACTTAGAATTGGATTTGATATCACTACACATTATAGTCATCTCAGAATATGAGAAAAATCAATTTGAAAAATAAAAAATTAAGCACATGTTTGACGATGCTTAAATTATTATTTAAGTATTTATAAGTTATGGATCTTTGTGAAACATGCGAGTAGAAGTGGCAAAACCGGGCCTTGCCATATAACCCAGATTTTGGGTTGGGTGGATCTGCCTGGCCCAAACAAAATCGGACTATATAGTATATCACCCACTGGGCTAGTCTGGCTGGCCCCTTCTTCTTATTCTTATTCTTTTTTTTTTAACATTAATCATTCATTTTGTGAATAGCCATAATACACAATTCAAATAATATCAATCCAAAATAGCCTAAGCCCAAGTCTACAATTTTATTGTCTTTTTTTGAAACATTATTCCAAGAATCCCAAACTCTAACATAAAATTGTTTAGATTTAATTCAATTTTAGTTTAATTCAAATTTCAGTTCAAATTATGTTTGGTGTGACAAGTAAATTATTTATCTTAAATTTTTTATAAGTAAACTTTTTAATTTAAGCCAAACATGCTTATATCTCAAATCAATAAGACTAACATGATTTTACTATTTATTTTTAAAAAAAAATGTGTAAAGAAATAGTTTACAATAAAAAAAAAAAATATTATTATTTTGAAAGAAAATAATATTTATTTATTGACTAATAAATTAGAGTCCCAATTTTATAAATTAATTTCTTTAAAAATCTCAAAATATATATTGTCTAAGTTTATCTAAAATTGTATTTGAAGCGATGTATTAGATTGTATAAAAAAATAATTAAAAAAGAAAAATAAAATAAAGTTATGATGGGTTGATTTGATGGGTTGGGTTCAGGATGGGATGGGATGGGATGGGTTGGATTGGGCCGGTCAGATCCAATTTTCAAGTGTGTGTACTCTGGCGGCGGTCGGGCCATAGTTGACCGACCAAGTCTGTTTGCTAGCTCTACGTGTGAGCAATAAGTAAATAGTAAATTTTGAATCATACAAAATTTATAGATAAAAAATATATTTAACAAGCTTGACCAACTTAAATTATTATTTAAGGCAAAGAAGCACAAATGAAAGATTGAACAAAAGAGACTATCATAAAAATATAAAATTTTCTTATTTAAAAAATAAATAAGGGTTAAATAAGAAAATCAAGATCTTACTATATAAGATTTGATATTAAAATTGATTTTATTTAAAAGACGAGCATTCAATGCATGAGAGGAAAGGTAATTAAGAAATAATTTGATTGTTAATTTGATAATGATATAATTAAATCTCTTAATAGTAGCTGTAACAGTTAATAAATGATAATTAATTAATTATTTTTATATAGTAACAATACAATACAAATGATAAATAGAAATTTTATATATAAAAAAACTATTTAGTAAAATTCAAAAAAAAAAAAAAAAAAAAAAATTAGGTACATGATATAATTTTCACCAACTTTTCCAAGATCTATAAAGCTATTTAAATAACGTATAAATTTATTAATTAATGTATATTCTTTCAATTATTATTAACTATTCTTCAAAATAATAGATAAAAATACAATAAATAGAGCTATCGTGACACCTATCAAAGAAATTGTTCCAACGTGATAGTTCTTTTTCCAATAACTAATTAATGACATTTATCTTTAAATATTGTATATATAATATTTTTTCTTGTGAGTATTTAATTAAAAAATATATATGTTTAATTACTTAAAAATACTTTATTTTATTTTATATATTTTGATCCATGAGAAAAGGGGGAAAAAACAACATTTATGTCAGAATTAGTAGTGCAAAATAATATTTGTACAGTAACCTCAAAACGAGCAAAATTTAATTTATTTATTTTTTTTGTTTGATTGAGAACTTAATTTTCATTAAATTAGTATGTTAAATATAAATTTTAACAAATTTCTTTTATAGAAAAATGAAAAGGAGGCAAATTTGAGTGATTTTTACGCTTTAAAATTTGCTTGTATCCCAGTCCCCCTTAAACCCATGCTATGTCGTATGCTACACGTTTAAGACATAAATAAAAGATGCTTTCGTGTCTAATTAATTTACCAAATATGTATATTGTAAATATTTAGGTGGGAATAGTACTAAATTGCTGGGTGACTGCCATGTCTTTGTCTAGCTGGCCATTGATGCATTTTTGCAAGCAAATTATCAAATTGTTTCTACAAATTTTTTTCCACTTATTTTATTTTAAACGATTCCAAATTCACTATATTACTTATACGATGCAAAAAAAAAAGATGATTTTGAATTTCACTATTTTTGCAAAGAAATTAACATGTCGTTAATATCAAAACAAACTCAAACAAGTTTAGAAAAATCCATTTCAAAGTTATAATCTCATACGTCTAAATTTTTACAAAATGTGTGATCATTTCTTTTTTTCTTTTTTATTTAAGGTAGATATTGTGGATTTTACTGTATAAATCATGAAAATATGTATACATTTAAGTATGATTTTTGATTTTTGTTTAATTTTGTGTTAATTTGAGTCAATTTAAAGTAGGTTCATTGAAAAATCAATTTAATAGGTGTAAACTGACCTTAACAAATTAATTCACTCTTGGTCTGTTAACCTATCATTTTTAATAATCTTAACGATGAGGATATTTAAGTATTTTCTTTATAAAATAGGCATTTATAACTTTAATTTTATAAGTTATGCCATTTTCCTGTTCATCATATTTGTGAGAACCTTTTAGCCAATGCGCCAAATATTTACAAAATAGATTGAGACGACCTAAGTTGACTCACCTTTGGAAGGCCAGCACAAGTTGGCTTGAGTGGGTTGCAGGGGCATAAACGTCCATTCTCGATCAAAATCGCATTATAGTATTCAGTATAATCTTCTTTTATATCTTTTTATCAAATTATTGAGGTATTGTGAAATACTTGTTTGTTACTCTCTATGTCTCATAGAGATATGCTTACTTGCCCACTCAATTCAAAGGAAAAAATTTGTTTTGCTTTTTATTTCACCGAGTCAATTTTAGATTACAATTCTCAAACGTTGAGAAACGTCATTGATGCTATTTTGAAGTACTCACTACGTACTACGTTACACACATTTTAATTTATAAAATCGTTAAGTGATAAAACTGCAATAGTGAGTTTAAAATAGCATCATGAAATGAGTTCAATAAATCTATTTGTGGCCATAGCATATTTTGGCTTATTTTTGGATTATATTTCTTGATCGTCGAGGTACGTTATTGGTATTATTTCAAAGAACTCGAGACCAACTATGTAACACATATTTTGAAACAAATAAATTATTAAATTGTGTACTTAAAATAGCTAGTCAAAGATGACTATTAAAAATGAATGTTAAGACTTGTTGTGCTTCATTTTCGTCTTTTCGTTTTTGTCGTAATGCTAAAATCCTTTTTAAAAAATTTGCAAGCCCTCCCAATTTATTTTTTTGGATCCGTCCATATTGATAGTATAGTTAATTTTTAAATTTTTCAATACGTCTCTATTTAATATATATTATTATCAATAAATATGAATTAATATTATATATTAATGTAGAAGTATATTAAGAAAAATGAACGAAAAATTTATTGTCCAAATTTTAATGACTAAATTTTATTTTAAGTCTCTTTTTATAGAAGTATTTTATTTCGTACAATTTTGTGCAGGTCAACAAACAAGTCCTTGATTGCGGTAGACAACACCTTAATGTTGACCTTGAAAATTGAGAATTAATCCCTAATTTCACTAATAACGTTAACAAACAAACAATAGAGACAGGGAGTGCGTACGTGGGGCTAGCGGAGGCGTGTGATTGGCGGAGCTCACTATAATGCACTTTGCATTGGTATGTGTTCACACTTAGAAAGAGTTTTAATTAGTGGTTAGCAATAATTAATGGATATTATAAAAAGCATTAAGAAAATTTAATTTTACGAGACAATATCAAAGACGTCCGTAAACTAATTGATAATATCAAAATACCCCCAAACCCTCTCATCTAAATTGAAAATAAATGTGACTCTCTCATTTTACTCTTATCGTAATTTCGAACAACTCTTATAGTATAGATTATAAACCTGGTTTATGGTTTAGACTATCAAAAATTCGAAAAAATTTTGGTCAAATAAATTTTTTTAAACCAATTTATAATCTATTTATTTTAGATAAAGAATTTGTCTTTTAGCGTGAAGAAAGGTCATTTTTCGAACTTTATTCATTACTAACCTTATTATGTTTTTGATAACTTTATGTAATTTTTAGAATACTTTTTTTTTAATTAGGCTTGGGGTTTCTAGACCCTATAAGATTCTCCTATATATAAAGTTCATGAAATTTAGGATAGGTTGGTGGTAGACCCTTGTGAAGGACTATATTATTTACTCACTTTTTGGCTTTTGCACTCTAATTGTCAAATAAATTGAGGTGTAGAAATGTCTAGGTTAGGACGATTTAATATGTAAAAAATTAGAAGTGACCATAATTTTTACAATCGTAAAGGTCACTACTCGATATTTTATACCCCACGTGAGTTAAATTGAAAATTATTGCAATAGAAAATTTTAAATCTAAAAAAAAATACTAGGACGCTAATCTCAAAACAATATAAAAATACATACTTAAAAGAAGTTTTTTTCTCGTTTCTTAATTTGTAGTAGAACAGCATCATCAGCTTCAAAGCCATGTGTTTTTCTCAACGTTCTTCAAAAAGAATTACACATCTTTCAACGTTATTCACATTTCAATTTAAGTTTTATCATAAACTACAATAAGCTAAGTTTTATCATAAACTACAATAAGCTAAACGTGTGAGAGATAAAGGCGAGTTGGTAGCAACGTCAACTATACACGACGTTTCATCAATTGGGGCGAAGTCTGAAATATTATAAACTACAATAAGCTAAAATAATTACAATTTATTTTACAACATTTTCGGGACTTTCCGTGATTTTAAACTACATGATTAAAAATTTAATGCAACAACAATGACAAATTAAAAGTGAAAATGACTTGTTGCATGCTTATGTCACTGATAGCAGCATATCATAGAATATACTTTTGACTCTCTTTTATTTTACTTCTCTTGCAGTTTCATAAAGCTGCAATAAACTGATCAAAAGCAGCTAAAAATAGGGAAACCTAACATGGCAATCTTATCAATTGTTGCTGAATTACTTGGAAATTAAGCATGCTGCATGCGTAGGGATCCAAACAATCCATTTCAAGATGAATCCCACATTTGGGACAACCTTCATGGTTGAGAGGACATACTTAGGTTTGTTTTCGTGTTTATGGGTCGAATTGTTTTTTCAAACAAAAAATAGGTAGACATCGTTCCAAGTACTTCTCTAATTCGTAAGTTCATGTGTAGCATGACAATTCTGTTTTAAATTCAATTAATTAGTACTAAATATAAACTCGAAACAATTAATGAATAGTTTGACTTTGAGATGGTTGCAAAAATATGTTAATTGATAATAAACTTTAGTCACTTATTAGGTGTGTAATATAAATTACAAAGTATTAAATATTTATTAAGAAAAAAAAAAGTTAATATTAGCAAAGAAATAGAGAACCAGGTTTGCCGTGATGATGTCAAAATTTTCTCCAATTTATATTTAGTGATTAGTTCACTAGTGTTGTTGACCATGTTTTTGCGAGTTATATCAAACGAATAGAAGAGAAATTAAAAGAAATATCTAGTTTTGTTTGTTCATAAGACGACATTCATATTTGAATTTGTGAAAAAAAAAATTGCAGTCCCCCTACCTTATCACTCGATCATGTAGCTAAATGATACAATATGGACGTGATAAATTTCTCAAATTAAAGAATTTTTATTGCCCTTTATTTTGAGTAAATCTCGTTTTTTTTTTAATGTACGATATTAAATGTTATGAAAGAAGAATAATAAGTTAAAAATTTTTTAATTGTATTTTTTAGAATTATCTAAAAATTCTTTAAGAGATTTTAAGAAGTATAAAGCGTGGTTAGGCTTTGAAGTCGAGTTTTAAGCTTTTTAAGCCCAGGCAAGGCGAGGGTGAAGCGTGAGGCATAAATGTTGCGCCTCATGCCAGGCTTTTTAGAACAGTATTTTAGGAATTTGAACTAGGGGTAGGCATTTTAACCGAAACCGAACTGGAACTAGAGGTTCTGGTCTGATTCCAAAAAATTAAAATGAGAAACCGAAACCGAGAAACGATTGGATTCGGGTCGGTTCTTGGTTCTTGAACTAGAACTGTGGGTACCCAATTGGAATCGAATATGTCATTTTTTTTAATAAATTTTTTATTTTTTTACAATTTATTCACCATAACCCAATAAATAATAATCAAACACCATAGTACCAAAGACAAGAGTTCAACTGTCCAATATCCAAACAAAAAGTACAAAATCTATCACTCTTAAACTCAAACTCAAATGATCCAATTCTAATTACCCAAATCTCAAATTCTCAATCGTTATTTGCTCAGATGCTCAATGCAAACATCGTCGTCTCTCTCGCATTTTCACTCATCTCTCTCTCACTCAACACACAGTGAGACGGCAAAGGCGTAACTCATATTTAACCGAAACGAATCCTCAATTACGAGAAGTAATTTTCCTTTTTCTAACTCTAATTCATGAGTTTGTAATTTTGATGTCTATTCTTCCAGTTAATGTATATATCTTTCATAAATTGTTTTACTATCTTACATACTTTAATATTAATGGGTTTGCAATTTTAATTTTTTTCAGAACATGTTATCAACTAAATATTTTTTTTAAAAAAATGTTATGGGTAAAACAGAACCCTAACCGAACCGACGGTTTTCGGTTCGAGTTTGATTCCAATAATTACGTGAAATCGAATGGTTCTATTTATGAAATACCAAAACTATAATGGGTGGTTCTGGGTATTGAAATGTTCGGTCCAATCCACCCGACGCCCATGTCTAATTTGAACATATATTCAAATTTTTATTTTTATTTTTTTTGGGGTTGGGGGCGAAAGAGTACTATTTATTCAAGAGAAATAATACCAAAAAATCACTTGAGAGAGATTTGTGTAATTATAAATGTGTTATGTGTATAATCAAAAAATGGTGGATTACAAAAAATTTCACACTCAAATTCAAACAATAAAAATTAAAAAGTTGAAGAAAACTATAACAAAAATTTTATGCGTGGCGTGTGTGACTACTTCAACTGTGTGGCGCGTGGGAAACTTGATATAAAATTTAAATGCATTATCCACGTGGCCACCCCAAAATAGGGTATCCAATGTTCCATTATAGCGGCTGGTGCCAAAAGTGTCGGCTCTAAGACTCGTATCGCGGGATTTTTCCGATATTTAGCTGGGCATTTGTTGTAATTTTCTATAATTACTTATAATTTTGAATTTATTTTAAGAATAAAGCTATTCATAGTTGTTCACTACTGATAGTCATACTACGAATAACATTACTCGTATTTAAAGTTAATATTTCATTTTAAAAAGTTCTAAAAGCAAAAAATAACATTTATCGTGGGTTAACAATACCAATAACAAAGACAAAAACAAATAATAAAACTATAGTTTTGTTGGTTCGGCACATCAATGCATCTATTTTCAATACTTTTGACGTTGTTGCAGTCAAATTCAGAACTCAACCCATATCCTTATATTGCTTTACCATAAAGCGTTGAGCCAAGTGGGGGAAGTGCCCAATACGTTCACACTAGTGCAATATGAAACAATTAGCTCATTTCAGTAATGATTACTTACTTAAGTTTGTGATAAATTTCAAAATGGTTATTAAATTTTTTTTATACTAGTATTCATTCAAGTGGTCATTCGACTAGAAAAAGTCAACCTAAAATCCTACACGTTACCATTAAATTCTACCATGGACACAAACAAAGTTATTTTTTACGCAACACGAGACAAGATCGTGTTCAATTAATTAGAATCGTATTTTGTCAAATATTTTTTCTTCCGCCAAACGATTTTAGTCCCCAATTCCTAACCAAAACCCTACATTATAAGGAAAAACATTGAGGAAAACGGGGATAAATAATATTCAAAATTATAACATCAACAATAATATATATCTAATAATATATATCTAATGAAAATTAATCGACGTAAAAGATGGGACACAAAAATTTGGGAGAGAGAGAGAGAGAGAGAGAAATTGGGGGTTACAATTGGATAATGGGTTAGGTTAGAAGAGTAATTGAGGATAACAAAAAATATTCACACAATGGCACTTGAGAGAGATGCAAAAATTTGGAAGCGGAGCTGTAGTGTGAGAGAGACAATAAGAAATTAGGGTTTACAATTGGATAAGGGGTTAGGAATGAAAAAGGAAATTGTGAATTAAAATCGTCTGATACGAAAAAAATGTATTTGACAAAATACGCTTTTAGTTCATAAAACAAGGTCTTGTCTTGCACTGTGTATAAAATAATGATGTCTGTATTCACAGTGAAATTCAATGGTAACACTCAGGATTTTAAGTTGAGCTTTCAATTAGGTGAGTATGAATACAATTCTTACAAAATTGAGTTAAACCTTGAGCAGCAATTTTTTCTCAAACAATCCATAAAGAGGTTGAGGTTGACATTATCTTCTCAAGAACGACTGGCTATTTAGGTGATAAACTCAATAGTTGGCGAACAATAATCTCCAAACTCTTATCATAAAAAACCAATGAACACTTCTAATAAAAAAATGTTTGGTATTCTAGATCTTCCTTAACTAATAGTAATGAAAGTTGAGTATTGTTTTACACTTATTTCACTTGAAAATATGAGTACAAATTACAAATTTCATTGTTAGCGTCTTAACGATGTTCATTGAGATCTTATTATTGTTATTAAAGTAGTTGTTATCGTAACCAACCACTACTCTGCAAATAACAAATATGCTCTATAGAAAAGAGAAATCCTCCCTACCCCACATTAGAATGAACTCTAATCTCTTGAAAGTAGTAGTGTAAAGCTTTAGACACAAAGACAACGCGACGCTAGACACATATTTTGTAAATATATCATCTGTCAAATTGTTAATATGCTTCCCGTCTCTTCACAAGAATATATTTAAGGTATGTCCTTTACTCGATTTCTTTTGTTAAAAACAATATTGACAAAAATAATATATCACTTAATACTTAAATACAATAAAGAAGTATTTTACTATTAATCGTCAAAGTGTAATAACTTGTATGTCAAATATATTACAACTAAATGTGTTTTCCACCTCCACATACTTTTGCACCAATTTATACAGTTTTAATTTATTCACTTAAGTATCCACCTAATTGTGTGATTATGTTTCCCATCATGCTTAAATAAGAAAGTAGTCATTTGACATCATAAAATCCAAAACACAATCTAAAATAGATCTTACAAACTCACTACTAAATTTTCAATGAATTAAGTAAATCAATTATTCAAAGTCAATAAATATTTATAAATCTTTTAATTTTCTCATAATCATAATCCCAACACTTGGAAATTTTAATTTTAACATTTTCTTTATTTTTTGTTTGGTTTAATTTTTTTTTTTCAAGTTCATTTTCAACCACACATTTTGTGGGATTCACTTTTTTAACCACATATTTTAATAAATTTTTTAAAACTACTTTAAAAAAAACTACTTTAAACTCCACCAAACATACACTTATATACATAATCTTCTAAATTTATTTAAAAATTTGAATGTCGACTCAGACGTAACTCATTCAAAACTACAAAATACCGCCGACGATAATTCAATTACCAGTAATCTGGGACAGATTTTGTGGCCTTAATTCTACTCACTCTAATTAATTCATTTATTACCAAAATAAAAACAGACGATATATTCAATTTATCTTTTACAATCTTCAAATCCCATGAGATAATATAATTGTGTATGCATGTACAACACCCCCACGCGAACGCACCCCACTGTCCCCACCCCAACCCAACCCCCACCCCCACCTCCTCTTCTTCTCCCCTTGTATATCAAGGGTCGTACAGTGTGAGAGAGAAAGTTTTACACCACCACTCTCTCTCTCTCTTCTAACCAACGACTGAACCTTATAAACCACCTACCTGGGCTCTTTCTCAATCATTCGTAAACTGTATAGAATGGTGTTTTGATAGAGCCCACATTCATAAAAGAACGAGACACAGAGAGAAGAATGGTGGAGTGAAGAAAACGAAATGGGAAAATATATAAGGAAGTCAAAGGCAACAGGCGAAGTGGCGGTGAGCCATGCCCAATCCTCACTCGGGGTCCGGACGAGGGCCAAAACCCTAGCGCTTCAGCGCCTCCAGAAATCCTCCTCCGCCGCCGACGCCGCCGCGGTGGCGGCTGGAGGCTATAGTGATGGGTGTTACATGCAGCTGAGGAATAGGCGGCTGGAGAAACCTGCACCCCCCTTTGTGACAGAAGCGAAAAGACAGAAATACCCTCCCCTGGAGAAGGAGCCCAATTCAAACAAGGGTAGAGTGGGTCCCAACAGTGTGGAAAATACTGGGAAGAAAAAGGAAAAGGAGGAAATTGTTTTCCACGGGAATGAAAAAATTGGAGTGGAGGAAAAAGAGGAGGAAAACTCGGTGGAGGCTTCATTTGGAGAAAATGTGCTGGAATTTGAAGGCAAAGAAAGGTGGGGTTTTTTTTTTTTTTTTTGCAACTTTTTATTTATTTTCTTATTACTGCTTTGCATGTTGAAAGATTCAATCTTTTTGGTGAATTTGGGTTTTTAGCATGTGGCTTTTCCTTTTTCTTATTTCCTTTTGATTTGCATGGAAAGATTCAACTTTTTTTTTTTTTTTTTTTTTTTGTGTGTGTTGAAATTGGGATTTTTTTTTTTTTTTTTTAATATAAAGTTCTGCATGTTGAATTATTCAATTTTCTTTCTGAATTTTGGCTTCATTTGGATGTTAGCTTTTTTCCTTAAACGTGTTCTTTTTGGTTGATAAAAAATGTGAGAAGTTTGGGGCTTCTGTTATTTCAGTATGTTTATAATAAATTATTTGAGTTAATTTCTGATTGAGGGTTTTGCACCCCATTTGGGGCTAAGAAATTTTGAGTTAGTTGAAATGTGATTTTTGTATGCATGTGTAAAGTTTCAATCTTTTTAATGATTTTTACACGAAGCGTTTGATAAAATTATGTAATCTGTTTGGAAGATGGGAAATTTAGGAAATTATATTTGGGTTTTGTGATTTTATTTTTCTGGTTCTTCACTGTGTTATAATTCAGTTGTGATTTCATATATGATTTAAAATGTTTATTAAAATGTAATCTGTTTATTAAAATGAATTTAAAAAATTAGCCGTTTTGGTTCTTTCAAGTTTGGCAAGGAAAACTGTGAAAGGTGAAAAATCATTTATCATGGGATTGAACCTTGAATGAATGTGAGTAAATTACTTTGTGCAAAAAGCAACATATATTTTTAAATTTTAGCTGGTGATACTTGGAACTAGAAGAGAGTGAAATATATTTTTTCTGGTTTTTCTGTTATCTGTTTATTGCAGTTCGAGCTGACATAGCTTTTCCTATTTATGGTTAAATAATCATCAAATTAATGTACTGCTTTTGAGCTTTTGTTGGTGTATGGTTGTCTTAGAGTAATGATATTTCCCTTATCATGATATCTTTATTATCATGTATATGGACATTTATCGCTGTTCAGCTTCAGCCATATTGCAAACTTGGATAAAAAGTGCCATCGGAATTTTCTTGATCTCTTCTTCTGGGGACGAATTGGAGATTGACTTAGTTTTTATTCGGTTTTCAAACTGTACTTGTTTCTATCAGGTTTTGCCCTTTTCGGGAATCTAATAACATAACACCTTTTGTGAGACTTTTTCAGTTGCACAACTGTTTTTATTCCATTGATTACCCGTTGATGCAATAACGGAGAAACTTTTGTGTCGTTCTATATACTTCCTCAAGTAAAGTGTTTCCTCCTTTCTTATTTCCTCTTTTAAGTTACAATCTCTGGTCGATTCCTGTTATTGAATGCTTTTTAACCCTTCTGTGTGTCTGTCCTTAAATTATTTCATTGACTTCTTCCTGTTACTTTGTTATTGTTTTCATATCTGATTTTGAACGAAGGACATCCCGGAGCTCATATTTGGTGTTCTCAAACTAAAAAGGGGAAGTTATTCGGTTGCCATTTTTATATGTCTTTCTTAGTTTGCATCATTTGTGATAAGAAGAGATACACAAGTACAATTTGAATTTTAAAATCTTTATTAGGAATATTACTACTGCTAGCTACCATTATTTGGAACTATGTACTTGGGATATTAGCTCCACCAAGAAGCCTGAGCATATCCAATTTGGTAAACAAATCAACTAACCACACCATTTGAGACTGCCACCCCCCTCGTTTTGATATGAAGGCCAACCAAAAGATAAAGTTTTCAGTGGCTTGCTTGATCTGATGTGTTTCTGTATCATAAGTGGTATTCTCTGAGTACTTGCATAACTTACCCTTAGGGTAGGGGCGCACCCTCGATGTTTGTTTAGTTATGTCATAGATTTACATGTAAGAAATGGAACTAGCAAGTCTACATTGACTGTAAATGGTTGGTCAAGTAAAATGTTGTATCATGATGTTTGGTATCTTGTTGTCTTAAATGTGAAGTCTGGTACACGTACTAATTGAAAATAAATGGGCACATGCCACATGATTGGAATAGAGATGAGTAACAAGAAATAACGTGAAAGATAATGAAGCCAATAATTTCTTTTCTGACCCCGCCCCCCACAAATATAATAGTGACGAGGTTAACATTCTCATTGTGACAGGACCACTAGGGAGAGCACGCCTTGCAGCTTGATTAGGGACTCAGACACCATCAGAACTCCTGGTTCAAGTAACAGACCTACCGCTGGAAATGATGCCAATAGCAGAATGCAAAACCCGATGCTAAGAGACATCCCGACTGCAAATGAAATGAATGAGTTTTTTGCCTGTGCAGAAAATTACCAGCATAGGCAATTCGTTGAGAAGTACGAATACTCATATCTCCCCCAAATTTCTTGTGTAACATTTAGTGATGTAGCTGAATCACTCAAAAATGTTCTTTTTACTAATCTGAATCCTCCACACTGTTTGTTCTGCAGGTACAACTTTGATCCGTCGGCTGACAAGCCCCTCCCAGGACGTTATGAATGGGTGAAACTCAAACCTTAGATGTGCTTTTGCAAGACTTCTGCAGTTTCTTGTTTAATACTAGGAAAGATGATGAAAAATCATAGGAAACTTGCAGGTTTAAATCGGTTACTTGTAAAAACAGTAGGGCAGCCAGTTTAGACTGTAGACTAATGATCTGTAACATAACAGAGCTTTTAACTTACCCATATACTAACAGATCATCTGAAAGGGAAGGGAAGGGAAGGGAAGGGAAGGGAAGGTGGGTCGTAATGTTCATGTTCAATGAATTAGATTTTAGTCCTAGCGGTATAGAAGTTAATTAGAACGTGTTGTAATGGTCCTGTAACGTACCAATTTGTTGTCTATATTTGTACTGATGGAACCTCTGACAAAACTTCAAATAAATTGATCCCGTTTTCCTTTTCAATTTTTTCTGGTGCATGGTTATATTTTGGCTTGTTTATCTTCATATGAGACAATGCACCTTTCATAACTCTACTTGTTTGCTGTCCTTCCATGAGACTGATGTCACATATTTGTTGATTGACCCACCATACTCTGGCCTCTTCTTGTGAAAATGGTTGGTGCTAATGCTGCTGGTTGTGGGGTTGCTTTTTTGGTGGATTTGAGTGGGAGAATCTTGTCTTCTTTATATTTGTGTCCTTTGTGAACCTTTTTTGGTTGCAACTTGAGTTTTTCGTGAGACATCGAGAAAATGGTTCGGTTTCTATTATAATTGAAAAAAGGTTTGAAGTGTTTTATAAACTCTTGGAGTCTTGATTTTCTTTGTTATGTTGAAAATTTACTGGTGTTCTACATGGTGCATTGTTAATCAAATCCGATAACCTGCTTTGGCTGGTAAAGAGGGATTTGGCTTTGAACATTTTCCACATTTTTTATTAAATTAAAATAAAGAATTTCGGATAGAATGACTCAATATTATCAACTAGCATCTGTGGTTGGACTGACGAGTTATCTGTATGATTTACTGTACGAAACATGTTTGGTTAGGCTTAAGTTACATTTTTTTTTAAAATAAAAGTAACTTACTTATTTTTAACTTTAAATAAAAATGCATGTATTCAAAATTTTAACTTTCTTGCATGTAAAAGAAATAAAAATTCAACCAATTCGGTCACAAAGAACTAATCGATTCTCTATAAAGAGGTGAAACTGTGATTCGGTTCTTGAAAGAAGTGGATAGAATAGTGTCATGCCCATATCTAAAATCAATGTCCAAATTCTCACCGTCAAGAGAAAAAGCAAGTATTTTTGCTTCTTTCTTAAAAATAAGCTAAGCCGAACATACTCTAAGATCAAGAACTACATTGGTTTGATGATAAATGGTGAGAAACTTAGGGATGGTAAAATTTACTGCCACACATGTTATTATCCCTAGTGAAAATTTCCAAGAATAATTGACCCCCCCCTCAATTATCTTTGTATTAAAGAGTCAAATTTTGCGATGGAATTTGGTGGGTTTGAATGGAGATGGGAGACACGTAGGGTCAATTTGAACATGGGTTTTGGAATCTTAGTGTTGTTGAGTCACATTTTGTGCATAATGGATAACTGTAAACAGTAACTATCTCAGAAGGTGTTCTTTGGAGCATTCTATCAAACACATAATGGTGGTCGCTTTCAAGTGTTCACTCAAATTTATATATTATTGCACATAAAAGGGATATGCCAAGTATATCCCTGGAAATTAGTGTGCAAATGCTTTTAATCATATGGATTTCCCAAGTAGGATCATTCACCATTTTGGAAATGTGTGCCCTCACAATGAGTGCAAGATTGTAACAGATGAGTCACTCCCAATTACTGTTAAGACTCTCATTGACACAAGTCGAATAAAAACGGTCTCTAAAAATTTCAAAATATGAGTCTAAACATGTATATAGGATTGTATAACGGTAGTAAATGTTCAGCCGTGTCAAATCTATGACTTTTCAATATTTTCATTTTTGTAATTTAATATTAATTGATTTTTTTTAAAAAAAAAAAAAACTGAAGACATGTCTAGGTGGAATGGCAATGGACTACCGACTATGTCAAGGCTCGATGCTATTATTATTTTTTATTTTTTTAAAAAAATAAATAATAAAGGACCTACTGACCGGCCCGTTTTGACCATATAATTATAGGACGGACGAGACTTATAAGGCTCGGCCATGGAAAAAAGGACTAGCTCGATTATTTGACGCCAATATGTCTAGACTACCTAGGCGAGCCACACAACCACAGGTTAGTAGAATCAAGCACTATTTACTGTAGAGCTGAGCATCAAGGTTAGACTAACGTATTAATATACTAGACCGTCTTGATTATAAATAGTTTGATACATTTTGATATGTTTAACGTATCGTCCTATTGTTTTCGACGTCCCTATACCTTCAATACTCGGGCATTCCTCTTTACACAAACTACATGTGCTTAGGAGGTGGTCCTAAGAAATATTTCTACATCGAAGACGCCAACGCATTGATACCATTGTGACTTTTCAATGATACGTGAAATAGAGTACCATCCAAAAAGGTCTTCAAACAGCAAATAAAATTGAAATAATTTGCCAAGATTTTATTCCATTAAAAAGTTGGGCAACCCCATATATGCAGGGATGCCCTTTGCCATGTCTCTATCAGCCATAATTTCATGTAATAATATTGTAGAAAGTAAACACCATGCAAAAGGTTAGAGAGACGTCTTTCGTAAAAAAAGAAGAGAGATTTAACTGTAAGATCGTACTTATAACTGCTATAAAACTTATTGTTGGACTTTGGGTCATATGTGACCTAATTAGTGTGTTCATAGTCGGATGACAAAGTTGTTGGTCAAATATATAAAAGTCTTAGAAAATCTCAAAACTCATTCATATGATATTTGAACATTCTCTTATATTAAATCTCAATTTGAATTGAATTAAGATTTTTTAGAGAATTCTAATTAGGTCTATTTGTACGTCTATAAATAGACCTCAATAGAATTGTATTTTTTACGAAAACAATTCCGTTCCTATAATAAGGTTTTGAGTTGTGAATATTTGTTATTATTTAAGTAACACTCGGACACTATTAATGAGATGTGGATATCGCGGGGGCTACTGTGATGAATTGGATTGAAGTTCGTAGATCCAATTTGATACCATCATACACACTTTCGATAGTTATTAATTTTGAAATATTTGAATTACTTCTACAACGTTTATGTTTATAGCTGTAGTGGAATTAACATATTGTTGTAGTGGAATGTTAATGCCTACTAGTGGCTTAAGCAGTCGCAAGACATCATTTTTCCCCCCAAATTACATACCTACAATTTTAAGTAGAACTCCAAACTACATTTGAGAAAAGTAAATCATTCATCAACATTCACAAACCATCAGAGCAGAGTCTGGATTTTTTAGGGACTACTACTTAAAAAAATTGTGCTACTACTAAAAAAAAAAATTTGCACTTCAAAAAATGATTTTTTTCGAATCGAGACCGGACTACACTGCCAACGATCAAGACAATAACATTAATCACAACTAGAGATGCAAAACAGGATGGATCATCCTAAGAGAATCTCCAATGCATTCCGTCTATTGCTTTTTAGACGTGTCACATAAGTATATATAAACTCCGTCTATCTGAAGTCCATTTATATTTAGACGGAGTGAGTCATCAAATTTAATTTTAGAAGAAGTACATTAGAAATGAATTTTAATTTGACCGCTCATTCTATAGGCGTAATAATATATGAATTGAAAGTCATCTATTTTACTTTGCTACATGATCGCAATGATAGGCGGGTCATTGAAGATGTTCTAAGTCATCCACGAGAGGGGGTCATTCTTTCAGGCCGGGATAGGCCCTAAAATTCAAATGAAGAAAAGAGGGGCTATAGAGCCAAAGACCCTTAAATTTGTGTGTGTGTGTGTGTGTGTGTGTGTGTGTGTGTGTGTGTGTGTGTGTGTGTGTGTGGAGAAATTCCTAAAATATCTATAAAAACTCAAATAAACCATTGTGGTATGAGATTTTCTCAACGAATAAATAATTGTACGAGCAAAATCTTGATTTATCATTTTAAGTTTGTCGTATATAATCCTTGTTTCCTTGTGAGTATTACTTTTATTGTAAATCAAATTATCACGAGGGTGGAGTTTTTGTTAATATTTGAAAATAAAAAACAATTTAAGGGACTTGGAAGTTTTTTTCTAATTAGAAAGATGACCGCTTGCCAAATCCAAAATGGAAAAATTAAGTATATACATTAATTTGGGACTAAAAATTGAAATTTAGTGGACTTCTACAAAAATTTAATAAACATCCCTAACAAAATGAATTAATTGATAAATACTACATCTTTAATGAAAGGTCAAATATATTCATACAACATTTTTCTATAAGTGCACCACATTTAAATTGCATAAAAAGTCTATAACATTTACTTATTATTATATTTATTTTCTAATATTTTTTCATCGCATTCTTGTCATCAACCTTGAATTAATTAGCACATATTGTCTCTGATAACGGTTTTCGTCCAAAAATTTCATTAAAAATAACAAAAAGACTATTTTCTCCTCATATTTTAAAATAAGCAAATAAATAAATAAATACAAAATTTCGATTAAATATTTGTCCCTCGTTTTAAAACACACTAATAAAATTTTTAGAGAAAAATCCTAGTAAAAAATAAGATGTGTTAATTAATAGAATGTTAAATATAAGAATATGATGAAAAAAAGTTAAAGACATAAATGTGAATAAATAAAAGTTATGGACTTTTATACAATTAAAATATGGTTCATTTATAATAAAATGTGGTGTGAATATTACTTCCCTTAATGAAATCTTGATTTTAGTAATGTTATCATCCAAATTATCTACTTGACCGTTTCATTTTGTTGTTAT